>MQRK01115697.1:0-15333 GCA_001938485.1 Girardia tigrina
TCATGATTTCTTGTAGTTAGCATATTCATGTTAACAGATCTTAAAATGAGTTTCTGTTTCCTGGGGCTGTAGTTTCTCTTCCTCTCCACCATGATAGGGGGATTAAGATTAACCAATCTGTTCATTGGTGGAAAATGGAGGATCAATTTGATACTACATCGTTTGTAAAAAAACGTTTATCGAAAATTCGCGTTCTCATTAAATACCTCTTAAAAAAGACTGTCAAGACGGAGCAATCGAATAAATAGACTGTTCGTCGATTAAAATAACTTCCTGGACGAATCAGGTTGAACATCAACTTTTATCGTGTAAGTGATTTTACAATTTAGATGCCGATCATCCGTCACTAACGAACGCTTCAAACTCTATCAAGTTAACAGTATTGCGGACGCGGTTACCCACAACAATCCGTCCTGCAATAACTTCATTTTTGCGAAGACTGTTAATGATTTTGGACCTGTATACTTGAGTTAAATACCTTTAAGGTAAGCTGTTTGCAGAAGGAGTACTAATAAGACTGTCATTATAAACGTCGACGACGAGTGAGATAAGAAACTCCACAACTTCTGCACTGTACTTTTGCTAAAATTTCAGTCAATGGTCGCACTGCTGCCTTATGGAAGATTGAGTCAAGGAAATCTATGACAGCCTTCACTTTTACAGTTTTATCTGCACGACAGCCCTAAGCTAAGTTAACAATACAATTGTGAACAAACTTGCAAGCTACATTCACAAACTTTTGACAAGCTCTACATTTCAGATATTGTGTTTTACGCTTCCCTTCAGCAGGTGCAAACATAAATACTTCCAAGCAGTCCCTACTAATTTCTACTTACCGTTTTACATTCACATTTCTGTGCTTGAACCACTCCACAGTACTGATAAGTGCTGATAATTGATTCTTCTGTTGCGAAGTGGCCAATATGTGTATTTTTGATTCAGTCTTATGCTAGAACAGCGAAGTTTAAGTCTTCTGTTGTCGCAGAAGCATCAGATTATAATCACAAAAAAATAGAAAGGTAGTTTTAAAAATCGATTTTAAAAAATTGCCCCTCCAGTCAATCACTTTTGCCTTGGACTGTAGAAGCATTTTTGGTAACTATGGGGGCAATGTTTGCACTCCAAAGTCAATATGTTGAAAAAGGCCATGAACCACAACTCAAAAGTAGAAACTGTTTTATTTAATCAAATACAAATGATCTGAAGTGAAAGATGGAATATAAAACTAATTTCAAAAAGCTTTTTTCATCTTACATTCGCATCATTGTTCCGGATTATTTCATTATCGTCTTATTCAAAATTAACTGTGATCAAGTACTTTATTTGTACATAAATAACAATAAATGCAATTAGTGTAATTAGGGGACGAAACACAAGCTTATGTTCATCGTTTTATGTATTAAACTATTGGTTATATCGTAAAATGATAAACATTTCGTGTCTAACATTAATATTCCTGATCGAGATATTTCTGTTCATCGGATTTAAGCAATTTCATCTTTAAAAATTAACTGATGAAAAATTATTTAGATTAAAATTATCGTTTTATTTAAAAATTACATTGTTAAAAATATTTTTTGCGGTATGTTATTGGAGAGATGTGTAAATAAAGTTATCTGGAATTGTGTTCTTTATTTTTTGAGTTATTGGAATAACATCATTGAATATGTAATTTGGTTGATGAAAACTCTCAAAATCGAATCATCCATCGATGATTTCGATCCTGATTTTTTCAAATGTCCAGTTTACTGGACGGAATATTTCAACTCGAAACAATCGCTCATTAATCATATAACTTTATGTGAGAAAATAGCTCCGATAATTGCGAATTACAATTCGGTCGTTAAAATAAACATCAAATTAAAGAAAATTGATAATCAAACTGACGATTCTAAAATCGATGAACACAAAGAAAATTAAAATGAATTTTCAAATATAAAACGTTAAATATCAAAAAGAAACCGTAAAGTTTTCTTTCACAATCGTTTAATTGTGCAAATATCGGCCAACGATTGTCAATCATTATTGCATACGAAACAAACAGATAATCCAAAAAATAAATCATTTAATGACGTTCTTGATATCACTTCTGTTGAACAAGTTGAATTTGTTTATCAAAAAATGAAGATAAAGCCGCTAGAATGAGTCGCAGTGAAAAATGGACAAACAAAATGAAAAACCGCAGTAGATTGCGAAAACCAAATAGATTGGAAAATTCCAACCAATTCCTATGTTTAAACTGAAATCATATCGTATTTATATACACTTACACATGTTATATTACTTACTATTGCTATCATTTTAATAAGTAGTTAACTTTATCAAACCAAAACTTAAAAATTAACATTGTTTTCCATCGCGTCATTACCACATGACACGACTTTTGGTTTCGTTAAAAAATGTCTATCATAACAGCTGGCTGGATTTTTGCTTGCATCCAGAAGCGGCTTTCGATAGTAAGAGTCAAAACAATCATGATTTCTGGTCCCAAAAAGGGTCGTTGGACTTTCTCAAATCGGGTGGTTTGTAAAACCTAACCAATTAAAATTATTTTCTTTATGCCCAGTAAAATGAGTGCGGAAAATCTCATCAGCTTTCAGAAAGCATAATTTAAATATTACTAGACTGTATTTCTTTTTGTTGGTGAAAATGATCAAATACATTTTCACCATCATTTTTTAAAAGAAATAATTCGAAAATCTTTTTTTTTTGAAAATTCTGTATTTTCTATTTAATTATAAAATATAGAATTTCATCACCAAGCCATACCTGACTTAAACAACCATAAAAAAACATTTGTTTTTTAAAAGAATTCTAAACTGATTTTTGTATTCGGAATTTTGCCTTGTATTTAAAAGTTTATTTACTCATTTTTTTACAATGCAAAATTCCTTAAAACTTATTTTCATTTATTTAATGAATGGAATCATATGTATATATATGATCTGTAGTCACTTAATCGCATCACAGATAATCGCTACTTCATTTAATCGGATCACACATAATCAAGTCACAGATAAACGCAAATTATTTTGAAATAATTCAATAAAAATAAACATTCAATAGAAATAAAAATTTAATAAAATTAGAAATTCAATAAAAATTTTATTAATTATCATGAGTACGATAAATGAGCAATTGATAAGAGATATATGAGAACATTCGATTCTCTATATTTTGAGACAGTAGTAGATACACGTTTATTTAGCAAACGATATCTTCGGTTTGATATTTGGATAACACCCATATCTCCCTGCAAAAATTAGGCTTTTTGTTTATGCATATCTGTTTTTATTCTTTCCAAAAACTTCCACAGAGTAGGATGGTGGCACGAGAATAGCGATTGAATAGAATAATGCCACGCCTCGACAGAGTTTGTGGTCCTTGCGATTCCGGATACTCCCGCTGAAAATTGGTTCCATAAATTTTGGGAAAAAGTGTGAGTGTGAAGTGATTCGTTCCATTACCTCGAATTCTTCTACCACAAATATAAGTATGCTCAAAAGTTTTAATGAGCTCGTCAAGTCTTTCAATTTTCGATCCATGACACTCTTGCGATGTATCAAATAATTCTTCAATATCATTCAATGGAACAAAAGCAAGAGTAGATAGAGATCTAATAAATGCTTTGAGTTGATTATTTCTTTCCTATTGATTTTTCAACCCTAATTCATTTACTCTTCTCAAAATACTTTAACAGAGATGAAAATAACAGCCGGTTACGAGCGCATCCGGAAATTCATTTTCGAAAACAATGATTGCAGCTCGTTCAAAATCCACCAGCATTTTTTGTAAAGAAGAAGATGGGATCAATTGTCGAATAATAGTTAATAATCGTTGATAGGTTTCCCAGTTTTGTTTGGCAATAAACAATACACTCTTACATGATCTGATCTATTCCATCATTAAAATGAAAATGAATCGTATAGAGTGGAAAAAATTGTGGCTACTACTTTGAATGTTCCATCAGCAATCCAGAGGGTTGATCTAGATTGGGCATCCATAAGCGTTTGGCAACCAATTATGATGACTCTATTTATACCAGGACCAGAATCAAAAAGAATTAGTTCCTCAAATTGTTGTGGGATAATGAAAGATTGATCAATTGGAATTGCTAGTGTCTGTTCTGAATTTGTTTTCCCATTCAGCCGTTGTTTTTCACGTTGAAGTGTTTGAAACAGTAATCTAAGTTTGGGTAATCCCATTAACACTGTATCATCCAAAGATACCATTACATTCGTAATTGTTGTGGATGGAGTCACGGTTGCTTCGTTCATGAAATTCTTCATTTCTCCCACTGCTCGACGGGCAAAAGTATTGACGATATTTCCTTCGAAGTGAATGATCTGCCTGAGTTTCCCTGATCAAATTATTCTCATTTTTTATTAAACGAGCTTTGCATCTGAGCATTTTGTAATGTTTAAATCGCCATGAGGTTGTCCCGTTTCGATTATTTCTTTCTTTTTTATATCGAAATCATGATATATCAGCGTTGACTTCCCTTTTGTACTAATACCAAAAGTAGTATCCATATTTTTTTATGAATTAAACAATGAATTAGATTAATCTAAATTAAATAAACAATTAAATAAATTAAACAATTATAAACATACATAAAATTTGCGATTATCTGAAATAATAAAATTTTGTCAAAATAAATGATTAAAATTTTATAGAATTTGCGATTATCTGTAACGCGATTAAGTGTGATCCGATTAAATGAAGTAGCGATTATCTGTGACGCAATTAAGTGTGACGCAAATATTTGAGTCCGATTAAGTGTGACACGATTATCTGTGATGTGATTAAGTGAATAAACACACACACATATATAATATATATGATATATAATATATATATATATATATATATATAATATATATAATATATATATATATATATATACAAAATTTTCCCGTCTTGATCCGAACCATCGTTTATTCCGGAACAGACATTTATTTGTAAATTGTCATTTTGCAAATCAAAAATATAAAATTAAAAAATTTATGCAGTTTACTTCTGCATTATAAATCAACCATGCTACAATCCAAAGATTGAGAGATATATTGTCAAGAGACCTTATTAGTTTTATTAGATTAAAAACCTTCAAAAATATTTTGCAAAATATTTCCAAATTTTTGGTATTTAGACTTTTGTAATATTAGTTTTCTCAAATTCTCTGTGTCTTACTTAAATCTGATCACAACAATTTATTTATAAGAGTTACATCAGTTATGGAATATTAACGTTAGCCTAACTCGTGATTGCTAATTATATTAACAGTTTGGATTTTTAGTAGTCATCTTCTTCTCTGTCTTATTACTTATATTTGTTAATATTTCTTTTTTTTATATAATTTGACTTATACGAATATAATGTAATATAATATTTTTGGGATGGATGCGCGTTCCTTAAATTTGCGTTCGAATTCAACCAATGATCAAGAACCTTACTCCATCGATATGATTAGGAATGCTTACTAATTATGACATTGATACGTTTTAATATGAATTATATTGATACGTAATTTTTATATTATTTATGCATATAGAAAATTCGTAGAAACAATTCAGTAATTTGTCTTTCAATAAATAAAACGATTAAAGAATATCCCAATTGAAAGGTTGTCTTTGGACGGAGAGAAGACATTTGAAATATAAATAAATATAACAGCAAATATAAATATAAATGAAGCTCAAAATTCCAAAACAAGTAGGTCATTTTGAACATTGAATAAAATTATGTTCTTCAATTTAATATCTGAAATTTATCAAAAACCTATATAACGAAATGATCCTTTTTTCACCATAATGGATTAGATATAAAATCATGTTTTGTTCTTCTTTGAACTAAGAATATCCCCTTTGTCTCCTTAAAACTTTTTTAAGGTCTTTCTTTTACTTGAAATATTTTCATCATTTTGTTTTGTTGTATAATTTTGAATAACTTTCATCTCTTTTTATTTCAGAGATAATCCACTTTTATCTTTCCAAAATTTCTGAATTTAAGTTTTCTTACCTTTTAGAAATTTATTTAGATGTCATTAGAATAGAAAATCCTATTTAAAGAAGATTTAATATAATTTTAAAAAATTTCGGTTACTAAATTTTTAAGTAGAGATAATGTCTTTGTTTTCTGAAACAGAAAACTTTCGACTTTTAGGAAAAGCAATTTTTTATAATATTTTAAATATTATTTTCGTCAATCATTAACTTTTTTTAATTTAATTTTAATTAATTTTTTTATTAATTTTTTATTTGAAAATGGATATTTGACATTAAAAAATGAATCTCCAACGAAGTATAATATTAAAATATTTTTTCTTATAAATTGGTGAGTATATTTTTGTCTTTGTAATTTCTAAAAAGATATTTTTGCTTTAAATATTTCTGTGTAAAAAAATAATATTAAATATCTAAAATTTCAAAAACAAATTTAATATTTAACAAATTTTTTATTATGGAATTAAGTTATTCAACTAAACTAATTAAAAATTCAATCAGTCGGTTTATTATAATTTATTAAAAAATATAATTAATAATTTTATAATCTGACTGATTATTTTTCAAAACAACTTTTCTTTGTTTTCTAAATAAGAAATAATATAAAATATTTTTTAAAAATAAAAAAAAATAATATAAATATTTTTGATCAATTATATTAAACATTTATATTTTAATAACGTTTAAAATTTATTATTTCATTACTTTTTTAATAAAACAAACAAATTGACAAAAATTATGCGAAAAAACAAATAATATTTATTTTATTTTCAATGAGACAATTGATCATTATATAAGACTAAAACATAAATTAAATTTAATGACAAAATTTAAATAAAACAAATATTATTTATTTATTTTTAATAACAGAAATCTGAAAAAAATATTTTTCTTACTTTCACTTTTAAAAAGAAATAAAGAAATAAAATTGATTGAAAGAAATCAAGATATAAAAACAAAGATAAAATTTACAATTATATAAAATTTATTAATGAATAAAATTTAAAAGCCTTTTAAATAAAACAAATTATTTAATAAATTCTTAATTATAACAATTTCACATTAAAATTATTTTGAAAATTTTTTTTCTTAATAATCGAAAGTAAATAAAAAAATAATTAAAAATAAATGAAGTTATAAAGAAATAAAAAAATAATGTTTTGATATTAAAGAAATGCAATTTTATCTTGTGGGTATTTTTAATACGAGGTAGACTAAAGGAATTTCGATGCAAAGTTTCAAAGTAAAAATGTAACTAAAAATTTGTTTAAGTCTGAATTTAAAAATAAAATAATAAGTCAAAATACCCTTCTTGAGACTTTTTTAATTATTTTTTTTGTATTTCAATGAATATTTCTTTAATTTCCCTGATCATTGACTTGATAATTGTACTACTAATAATAATAATAATTATTATTATTATATTTATTATTATTATTATTATTATTATGATAATTATTATTATTATATTTATTCTTTATTCGCAGAGTATTATTTTTCTAATTTTAAGACATAACAAATTTAATTAAATTTGAATATTTTTTAGATTATTTAATTATTTTGTCTTATTTATAAAACAAACTTTAATAAACACAATTTTATTGTTTAATCTCTTTTATATTTGTTACTTTTATTATATTTACTTAATCTAAAATATTAGTATTTTTACAGTTTTAAGTATTTAAAAAAATAAATTAAATCAATATATAAAAATTTTGTATATTTTAAAAAAAGATCAAAAAAAAGCCTTTTAAATAAAACAAATTATTTAATAAATTCTTAATTATAACAATTTCACATTAAAATTATTTTGAAAATTTTCTTTTCTTATGAGAATAGGCTCTAAAATTATAATTACAACATTTTATAAAAAAAAGTAATAAATGTTTATTTAATTCTCTTCAAATTGAAATATAACTAACCGGCGTTACATTGATTAAAAAAATTCAAAATAATAACGCAAATATTTATGATTCCCAAATGCGATTTTGACACTTTCATTTTTGTCATCATTTATTTTCGGTTCATGTTCAGCGAAAATTCCTCCTTAGAATGTAACAATCATTTTTCCCAAATTTTTTATTTCTTCTTTCTTATTTGTTAAAAATTTTGATCAATTATCATAATTCTGTTATACTAAAGAAAAGGAGGATGAAGAATTAAATGTGTCTTGAAGAAGATTGAGAAACAGTTTTTCAAAAATATGAACATGAAAATGTTTAAGAAAAATGTAAAATTGTTAATTTTTATTTATTCCGATAAAAAAAGAGAAAAATTTAAATCTACAATAATCAAAGAAATTATTTTTTTATTTACAAAAAAATTATATTTTTAGTGTATTATGAAGAAAAAAATAATTATATTTTTTTAATGAATTTTACTGGAACTTCATTTTTGTTTGTTAAATAATATGAATTAATTATTGTTCTTAATGAAATACCAAAAATATAATTATTATTTCAAATAATTTAAAAAATAAATTATATGTGAAAACTAAAATAAGAGAAAAAATTCACATTTAAAATACAATTTTATTTATTCATATTTTAAATATTTATTTTATTATATTTTAAAAAGTTCAAATTAGTACAATATTTTTTCTTCATTATTATTATTATTGAAGATTTTCAGATTAAGTATTTGCCTCAAGGAGATTTATTAATTAATAGATAAATTTTTTAAAAGAAATTAATTTTTTTTAATTCTTAAAGTGCAAATTCAATTTCAAGTGGTACACCCATTAAATATCTGGAATAAAATAGAAAAGAACATGACACATGAATATTTTTAACCCCACTTTTTTTGGGCGTGTATATCTTTTTACTTTCACAAATAGATCCATCATTTGTAAATACTTTTTCCAGTATCTTACCATCTCTAAAAAAGGCATTTTTAAACAAAATTACGAAAAGATATCACAAAATATAAGGACAAATTAAACGTCGTAATGTTTATGAAATAATGTCCAGTATTAATTGAAAAATACCTACATGTTTCCCGTTTAAAATTCAGTTAAATAAGCACAATTATAAAATTAATTGTAAAAATATTAAATATAATATATTGAATACCCTTCGCAGTACTAGTAACATGATTTCAATGACTTTCCCTTGCGCTTAAAGTATTATACCGAAAGAGTTTTTAAAATATTTTATATAGAATTTTAATGAATGAATTATATGTTTAAGTAAGAATAAAAAGTTTTTAAAAAAATCCAAACAATATGAAAACCGATTTTGGGAATAATTGTCATCTGTTTTCCTTGAGACTTCATGTTCCCATGGAAGAGAAAAATGTATCAAATATAATTCTTAATATATGTTTTACTATTTATTTCCAAATTTTTAAAAAGAATAATCTGCTTGAGATCAAAAAATGAAAACATTTGATTAAAAAAATTATTCTTAAAATATTTAGAATAATATTTTGTTCATTTGAATATTGTAATTTGTAAATTATCAGGTTCTGGTATTCTTCCTAATATAAATGAAGTATTGTCAAATAAGTATAATTAAAATTTACTATTTATATAAACTAGAAAAAAAGGTAAAATTTAAATTTATTTATATTTGGTAGGGTTGTGGAAAAAGTTACAGAAGCCTCTAAATGTTTGAATATTTTAATGTTATTATTATTATTAAAAATTTGTGAACGTTCTGTAACTTTAACATTGAATATTTATTTGTAAAATTTTTATGTTATTAATTGTAAATAGTCTTATTTACCGAATGATAGCCTAATAATTGGTTTTATGTCACTGACGCTTTAATCTCATTAAAATAAATGATTTTATTAAATATAGTTGTTTTATAATTACAGAAAAAAGGGTAATTTAATATAAGCAATTGAAACGCACATGTTCTTTCTAAAGACATTCTTAATCAAAATAGAGTGGGTCTATTGTCCGTGTGATACTGAATCATAATCGGTGATAGAAAAGAGTTGTCTGATGAAGCCTAATTCAAACTGTTATGTTACGTTAACAGACATAATAGCGTTTATTAGGCCTTAGAAAATCCTTACCTAACCATTTAACATATTGTGAACCAACCCGATTTCTTTGACGAAACTGGATCTAATTACTTTGAGAAATCTTGAATCTTTCGCAACAGAGACAAAATTTTCGACAGCTTTATTTTTAAAGAAAATTACAAAAAGATATCACAAAATATAAAGACGAAGTAAAGGTCGTAAAAGACGTAAAGGAGCCAAAACTCGTTACGCTACAGTTGTGAGATCGCTTGACGTAACTCTCTTGAGTGGTCTTAGAAGATCTCCAGATCTAACTCCTGAGGGTTTCATCACATGGCGGATTAATAAAGAATCTGTTTACTGAAGAAAACCTTGAAATTTTATTTAACTCACACAATTTATTGTACAGGCATTTGTTAAATTAAATCGTAACGAGTATGTCACAGCTGTTGTAGAAAGATCGTTTCACGTTGCGAGGAATGCATTCAAGCTAATGTACTGGAAACATGACAATTAGTAATTTTATTGCCGTTACGTAGCCGTTATTACTGTTAATTGTATTGTACATAAACCGTTTTGTGACTTTATTACCACTCTTTATATTAATAAAAGATATTTAATATTAGGTCTACTTAACCTTTCTCATTTTTTAATATTTATTAATCAGCAATGTTTTTCAGTACAACCTTTCACAAATGTGAATCAAAATTTGTATGAAAAATAGAAAACTCGTCTTTGGAAGTTGACGAGTTTCAATATTTTAAACATAGCAGTGATTATCAACCTTACTAGATCAACTTGACTATGAAATGGAAATTTTTTCCCTCATGTGAAGTAAACTTCATATTCCTTAAGATATTTTAAGGAAAATGTTTTTTATTTGGTCCTGGGATGTTGATAATGTCTTCCTACTGCTCATCCCACACACTTCACTGAATATCAACGTGATTACTATTTAATTATCGATTATGTGTTCACCATTGCTTCATCGCTTTCCTCAAACTCGAGTACCACTAATCAGTCCCACACACTAGAATAGAAGCTAAGCCTTGTAAATGGACTGCTGGTCCATTGGTTTTACAAATTCCCGTGGGCATACAGTATTCAGCTACTTTTTCGATACTTTTGCCAATTTAGATTCCCAAGGAAACTTTGTCTAAGTATTTCTAAGTTTCAGTGGTATTGAGCCTAAAGAAACTAGCAAACTCAATAGGCCTTCCGCTTATGAACTCTCTTTTGTTCTCCTGTGGAAAAAGATTAACAATGTTTGGATATTCCATATTTACATTTCTCTAACTGATTTAGAGAACTTAAAACACCCAGTGAAGAGTTATTTGAAGTTTCCTTTCTCTGAAAGATCAGTCAATCGAAAACTTGCATCTTCTACGGAGTTGGTCTCAGTCGGTTGATTTGTGTAGTTTACACATAGGGTCGGTACCTGAATGTTGCTGATAATTATTGATCTGTCTTCCTTTGTTGTTTCTGTACTTCTTTCTGCTTTTTGTCGCTTTGTTTTACTGAGATAACTTTTGTTAATACTTTTGTTACCTTGTGTTTTTTCTGTAAACCCTTTGTAGTAGTTCTTGTAGTAGCATTAGATTAAATTAATACTCTGGTTGATCAGTTTTGGTAGGTCGGTTATTCTTTTTCCTGTAGTTTTCCTTGCACGAATTAATAGATCGAGCCTGTCTCGCAATAAGAGTTGAACAACTTCCGATCTTAAAAGATTAGTTAAGTTTTTGAAGGTGGCAGTTTTAACAAACAGCCATTCCACATCGATCTTCAAACATTTTTCTAATCACTACTTTTTTATTCATCTGATTTTTGTGGAGCTTTCCTTTCTCTAAACTTTTTTACGTTCTCTGATATTTGAATCGCTTATCTCTTCTACAGAAAAGAACGATCAGAGGTAGTTAATCTCTGAAACAAACTAGTTCTAGATTCGTAAAGGTTTAAAAGAAAAAGCGAAAAATGGTTATTTTAGACACCTAAAATACTTTTGTTTC
The DNA here is from genome assembly GCA_001938485.1 of Girardia tigrina. Lineage (NCBI taxonomy): Eukaryota > Metazoa > Platyhelminthes > Tricladida > Dugesiidae > Girardia > Girardia tigrina. The sequence goes on from MQRK01115697.1 coordinate 11,981, forward strand.
ATATATAGAAATTGGAGTATTTTGGATGTCTAAAATAAAAATTAAAAAAATATTTTATTATAGAAATTTATTTCTAAAGTTTTTTTTAACTGTCTTGTTGCGCAGCTACTTAAAATTGTGTTTCTAAAAAAAATGTTAAATTGTGTTTTGAGTAAAAAAAGAGTTTAAAACGTTTCTTCTACTTTGATGTTTTAAAATATAACATCTGTAGGTCGCATAATTCTTTTTAAGAATTGATGAAATAAAATGTGCCTAAAGAAATTAATCTCTCGATCGAAGTTGCCGCTGCTTTTGATATGAACGATTTAACGAATTATATTTATAAATTTAATTTATCCAATCCGGTTATTAAAAGATTTATCGAATTTCTCAGCCCATTATTTGATGTGTATAAATGCAAATATTCGGACCATGAGTCTTCGTTTAAATCGTACACGAGGAACGGGAACATGATAAATTTCAACGGACATGGGACAAATGCCATGAAACGCATGCTCTTTTGATCTTCAAAGTAAGGCTAATAAATATATATATATATATATATATATCAAAATTGTGAAAGTGTTCCATATTTCAAAAAGTAGAGAATTATTGATTTCCACTTAGTAGAGTTGCAAATATCCGATACAAAAATTTACAATAACTCCAGTGCAGTTTTAGTATTCCAAACAGTTTCTTGTGTTACTATCTTGTTGTTAGTTTTGGATGTAGATACTTTTTACCAGTCTCGATGTTATATCGAATAAACCTTATTTTGGTTGTCAATCGGATGATTGTATGAGTCATGTTTGAGTTTTTAAGACTGAATTTATTGTAAACGACCATATTGACCATTATTAAAAAAATGTGAAAGGCTTCTCTAAATTGGATATATTCAGTAGATGTAGAACGTGATGTTTTATTAAATGCTACACTTTACAGATAGTAAGGGTCAATCGACTCAATGATGACTGTCTCCAAGAGGTTGCACACTCATATGTGTCTGGACCTTAACCTTTTCCCCACTAGATTTTATATTTACTGTTTTTTGTACTTCGTGTATACGTGGTCCATTTGGTTTATTTATTTTTTTTTAATATTGATCTTTAGCCCCATGGAGAAAACAGATGAATTAGAATATTTATATTTGCAATTAGCTGATTGTGAGTTTTGTATCCGATTTGATGTCAAATACAAATCAATTTTTGTACAATAGTATCTTTGACTGTGTCAGAATAATAAAAAGATATGTATATATAAATGTATAATAAAAAAGCTAAGTCTGTATTTATGTAAGTATGTCTTTATGTCCATAACGCGTAATACATACAAAGATTTGAATGCTAAATGGTGAAGAAACCGGAGCAAATCCACTTAAAAACATGGTCATTCTGGGTAGCCCGCTACAAGATTGTTCTGTCAGTGAAGCGTTTTGTCGAAAGAGGCTGGGAAGCCGTCAAAATCGACCGAAAACCGTTTAGGTCGTTAAATTGCTAAATTAATACCAATTTTGAATAATACCAATTTGGAAGATTTCTACTAAAACATTCGGGAGAATTCTTGTGACAATACTAATAGCAGATTGATCCAATTGATCAATTTATCAAAATGATGATTTCTATCACTTATAGCATAATTATATTGCTAAAAATCAATTTAGTATAAATTTGCAAATTTTCGTTGTTCCACCCAATCCTCAAGTTGCCTCGAGAACCGAATGGAGGTAGTAGTTGCGCAGGATTTGATCTTGGTGTGTATTTGTGCCGGGCCCATTGAAATTTAAAATATTTCGAAATCATTATCTTTTTTATAGAATAAATAAAATTCAATTGAGCAATTATACTTTGAGAATAAATTCAGAAACATAATTGAAATATAATTTTATATCTGTAAAATTATTTTAATGGACATCTCCTCTAAAAATTCAATTCCTAAATATTTTTTCTTTAATTTTAAAACATTCAATTATAAATTATATTTAATGAAAATTTCCGTTGACAATTAAATTTAATAAACATTATGATTTTTATTTTAAAGTGTCACAGATACATCAAAATCTTCTTTTATTCTTTTTTTCTTTTTTTATACATCAAAATATTCTTTTACTCCGAAACAGTTATTTTAATTGCGATTTTTTTAACCTATCTTTTTTATAAAAAAAGTTGTTTTAATTTAATTAGTAAAATATTATGATTACACTATAATTTTTTATAAAAACTTATTTCATATTAATTAGTAAAAATATTATCCATAAACTTAAATTTTTTTTATAAAAAAGTTATTTTATTTTTATTAGTAAAACATTATTTTAATTTATCTAAAATATAAATATGATTTTTAATTTAAAAATATCAAAAATTTACAGTTCACCAAAAAGAACCCCTAACAGATCAAATAATAAAGAATTTTATATCAAAATAATAATCATATAAATTAGTCATCAATTATTGATCGCTGTTTTAAATTTGAAATTGCTAATAGCAATTTAAATTTTATAATTATTACTCGACATAAAAATAAAAAAATAACATTAAAATAAAATTCTTTTGAACTTTAGAGACTCCTTTTAACATAATCTTCCTTTCAAGCCTCCTCTTAAGTCACCAAAAACCATCTTGCATTCTTCTCGCAGATACATATAAAAGTCCGTACATAATCGGCACTCGTAAATCTCGATATTACAGTTCCCAACAGAATCGAGTGGTTAGTGAATGAATTTGATCACTCTTATTTTTAATTTTGTTTTATCTACGTTTTTTTGGGAAAGCAATTTGTAATTTGAATTTTATTTGAGTATGAACATTCTGTTTTTTGACCTTTTGAACTTTTCGATTAAAAAATATTATTGCTCGATTTGAAAGAATTTATTTCTCGACTTTGAGCGAATATTTACTTAGAGTTACGATTTTATATAATTATAATTGTCACTTATTTGTTTGAAAGATTTTCAAATTGGTAATTAAACAATTTTGTGAAAAGAAATAAGTTTACGAATTTTTCAATGATTTTATTTGTCATTGCTTCGACTTTGAAATTTGAATTTTGACAATCAATAACGAGCTAAAAATAATAAAACAAATGGACGATCGATCTAGATATTTTAAAAGGGGCCCAGCATGAACACAAAATGCCCGACTCTCTACCAACTTGTCAACACTGCGTCTCTGATTCGGTGGGCGGTGGTGCATGGCCGTTCTTAGTTGGTGGAGCGATTTGTCTGATTAATTCCGTTAACGAACGAGACTCTCACCTGCTAAATAGTACATTTGTGTTAAATCACAAATGCTGACTTCTTAGAGGAATAAATAGCGTTTAGCTAAATGAAATGGAGCAATAACAGGTCTGTGATGCCCTTAGATGTCCGGGGCCGCACG
>MQRK01115852.1:0-12831 GCA_001938485.1 Girardia tigrina
CAATCACCGAGGGGAGTATGAAGGGATATAAGATAAGTGTGAGTTGCCGTTTAACTCAGGAAAGCGGATGGGGGCTCAGGGCCAACGAAGATGTCTTAAAACGGAGGGAACACGACATTACCTTCCTAGTGTCACTTTTTGTTTTCGTTCCAGGTTGCGGTACTTTTTTGAAATAAAAATGAAGGGTCTGCACAGAAGTATATCCTTGCCGGACGAACATAGCGCGAATTTCATGATTAATCTTAACAGTCCAAAGACCAATATCAGTAAAATCAGTCACAGTCTGTTTTATGAGGGATTAGTTGTTAGCTTCAATTTCACTCTCAGAAGCTACTGCATTAATGACACACTCCGTCGCCCCTATACTTTCAATGTCACCTTCGACTTCCACAGTAGCAGTATCGACTTCAAATGTAGTATTTATCAATATAAACATCATCTAAAAAGAATTTGTGTATCTCTGGTAAGAGACAAATCTTTCATCCCATTGGAAGTTTTCATTAAATTAAGCATTATTTTAACATTCTGTTATGACCAGCATTTCTGGTCAGATTTTTCGTCGTTTTATTTTTTGTTTAATATTTTTTTCCATCCACTAAAGCCGTCCGGGGCGGACCGGCCCCCCCTGCCCCTCTCATGCTACGCCATTGAGTATCGCTACTAATACAATAAAAAAATTAATGATACATTATATTTTTGATGATCAAATGCTCATAATCTACACAATTTACGGGTATATATAGATTGTAATTCATGCAAACAGCAACATACTACACATTATTTAAGTGTATGGTAAGCTCCTAACCATACATCATGCAAATGCTTATCACATTTTCCACAATTACGACGACAGTTAGATAAACAAAATGCACAACGACCTTGAGATTTTGTTTGACTATAGTGTTCGATACAACACCATTTGTCGTAGGAGATGAAGGTCCACAAGCACGACGTCTTCCAAATGACTTGAGTAAGGCGAAAACAACGTCACGTCTAAACTGGATATCGAAGAGCGCTTCACTCGAAGAAAGTGTAGCTTCCAAGCAGCAACAACGATCATATTCAATGCATTGGTGAACAGATTTGATCAGCATTTCTTACCATTTATATTTGATCTGTAAGCTGATAGCAATAATTAACTATTAGCTCACAACAAATGAATTTAGGAAATTAGCTAGCTTCAAAATCGAGTATAAATCATTTAGAAACTAAAAATATTTTAGAATAACATCAAATATTGAAAGTTGAAACTATAGGTTTGTTAAATTTGAATTTTTATAGTGTGCTTCATACAAAATATTTCAAATTTTATGGAGCTTTTTTAAAGCTTAAATTTTAAAGCTTATTTGTGCAGTGCGGTTTATCAATAATATTAAGCCTTTACTCAAAAACTCTATTAAAAGATTCTATAGCCTAAAATGAGGTGCATTTTAAAACTTCGTTTACAGTGCCATGTGACAATAAAAAAACACGTAAGTTGTGTAAATTATGTTGTTGAAGAAATAAATACAATATAAAATACACTCCTTAGAAATGTAAATTAGTACAACTTTAAACTTCGATAAACATCAGAATACGCAACAAATTTAACACAATATTGATTAGATGGCGTAACACTGGCCTTCGTTTACTATATGCGTAAAGTAAAGGTTATATTGTGGGTGTGTTTTGTATTATTCGTGTATTTACATGTTTTCATTTGGGAACGTTGGAATGATAAATGTTAAGAAAAACCTTTGATTTAACCTTAATTATTTAATCGTCGATGAATTGCACTTCATCAAATTTTGAATCAAGTAATTAATTAATTATTCAACATAGCTGAATAATTATGCTCCAGTACAAAAACGCGAGATCAATCAGAGTGAAATTGATAATATATTTACGTTAAAGTGTAAAAAAATCAAATCGGAGACATACAGCGAATCAACGATTTAAAAAGTGTGAATTTAATTTATATTCTAATATTTTTTAATAATTGTATTTTTATATATTTAACATAAATTGAGGACATAAATTGTCCAACATTTAATCTAAATTTAATAGAGTTAAGAATATTTTCATTCTTGATTAAATCTTGTTGAAGAATTGTTATAAACAATTATATTTTTATAAAAAGAAATAAACTTTTTTTTGTTTTTATTCCGTTATAATTTATTAACCCTTTCCTGTCTGAATAAAGAATTAAATTGGCATCCTTAAATCACTTTTGCAAATTTGAAATGATAAAAACAAAATGGCGTTTGATAAAACATGTGTAAGAATAATCTGTATATTCGTCTATTGATCAGAAATAAAAATATTATTTGTATTTTGCCATAGATGCCTATAAAATATTAAAATGAAACATGATTCCATATGACATCAATAGCCAGGAAAGGGTTAAATCACCTCCATAACCAAACATAATATTCATTTTAAAATATAGAAAACATTTTATTCTACCATAATAAAAATTAATTATAGTTCAAATATATTATTTCCAGTAATTATATATTTTAAAATATATTCATTTTCAATTATATTATTAATCGAAAAGAAAATTAATTAACTCACCATAACAACAATAAAATGATACAAGTTTAATTTTTTTATCGAATTATTTATAAATGGAGTCCAATCCATTGTTTATCATGTTTAATAAATGACTTTTATTAAAATTTACTTTATAACATAATGAAAAATGTATGCCTGGTTTTTATTTGTATATCAAATTAATGTTAATAAGTTAAAAAAACATTTAAATTTAACGACAGTTAAAATATTTAAATTGAAATACACTCAATTCTGTTTTTATGCATTTTTTAAAACATTGTTTCGAAAACTTTATTTTATTAACAAAAAAATCCCATAAAACAAAAAAATCGCATAAAAAGACCTCATTAGACTGAAACTTTTAAAATGACATTGTTGTTTAAGTGCATCATCTTACGTCCGTATCAATCTGCGCCGTGTTCAAATTTCCATACAGTTGACGAGTGAAAAGGTCTAAATGAAAGTTATTGTCAAATATAACGACCAAAACCATTCGTTTGATGTAACACCGGATACGATAGTCCTCGATCTGAAGCAAATGGTGTCCGACAAGACTGGTATTGACTCCAATGACATTAACTTACAATTAAACGAAATAATTCTGCTGGACGACAAACAATTGAAAAAATATGATATACAGAACAATTCCGTATTGTTAATGATCACGAAATTGATGGGAGGAAAATGAAACAATAATAATTTATATCATTATTCATAACCTTTATAATCTAACTTTAACCTTTTAATTTAACATCTTTGTATCGGGTATACTTTTAAAATAATTATCATGCACTAATATGCAACAATTATGCATATAATATTACTAATATGTTATTAATATGAATATAATATTTTACTATTATTATTATATGTTACTATTATTGATATTATGTTTAAAATAATATGAATATAAAGTGTTATTAATTAATTTTAGCTAAACATTTACATCATAGTTTAATGTGTAAAATAATGGGATGTTGAATAAAACGAAAAAAATAAAATAAATTATAATTATTATGCAAATTTTAATAAAATATAAATATATATTTTATATATTCCGAATTGTGGTTATAGATTAAACAATAATAAATGTTGAAAGGAAATTTAAAAGAAATATTATTGTACATATTTCGATCATTATTGATCATCATCAGTAATTCATTATTTTGTCTTCGAAAATAAAATACTTTGAAGTACAAAAGTATAAAGAAACAATTAAATTATACATTTAATTTAAATTATGTTTTTTGGATAATATTGGGTTGGATAAAAAGTCATTGCGTTTTTGAGTACGTCCTAATAAAAAGCTTGAAAACCTAAAACGATGTGATAAAATTTAAATTCAATTATATATTCTGAAACCTTAATTTTCAGACTATGTTTATACAAAATATTAATTGATTTTGTTTTAATTTATTACTTTACCGTCAATTCGAAATGAAAAATCAAAATAAGCATATTCGTCATGTTTTGTTGCATTATTCTTTCAAAGGGAAAACCGCTGTGCAAGCTCATTAGAAGATATGTTTTGTATATGGTAGGGACTCCTTAAAACTTCGACAGTGTCAATACCAGTTTTTTTTATTTTAAGTCAAAGCATGAATTTAGTTAACTTTTCCGAGAAAGAAATCTGAACCAAAGTCGAAGTAAATAATTGATAAATTTGTATAAGTGGAGAAAGTAACGACAGTGAAAAATCATTAGGAAAGGTGTAGATTTGATATATTTTTAAGAACAGGAAAAGTGAAGAAATTACATTCTTTGGGCAAAGGTTTTGACTGTCACGCTACTAAGAAACAATAAAATAAGTATAATAATCATTGTTGTAAATATCATTAATTATTAAAATTTTATATTTTTAAAATCTACAAAATTTGATTTTTTTAATATTTTTTTATAATTATTTTATTTGAATTAAACCCATCCCCTGTTCTCAAATGTTCTTCGAACATTAAATTCAGTACACTAAAATAGAAATCAAGGGATGGAAGAAATGCAGTTGTGAATTATTCGATTTTATATATTGTATAATTTGTATGATGATTTATTGTTAAAAAATAATTTGTTCTAAATTGTATAAAAGCAACAATAATAACAACTAAGTTTTGGTTATTTAGTCTAGTTTACTTCACTCAGAATCACAAATATATATTTATCGGTACTTTTCTAAAAAAACTCATATTTGTTTTTTATGAGTTAAATATCAACTAATGAGTTAGAAATCACATTGAAATATACCGGAATAAAGAAATCTTACAGCTATCTCAACAATTTCTACAACAAAATGACAGGAACCGATAAGGAGAAACTCAAAACACTCTGATATTCAGTGTAGCGGACCGGAACCGGAATAGTGGTCCGACATGACGTGGGCCAATGGAGGTTCTTCCTCTTAGTCAATCCAGATTTTTTGAATTCTCAATTTTTTCCCAAAGATCTATCTCTTATGACGATCGTTTTTACTGCCAAACAGTGAGAGACATATTATGTCGAAGTCGACTTCGATTTGAACTGGAAACATACTTCCTCAGAACATTTTGACAAGCTCTGAGCCCCCAAGTTATCGGGAATCACCCTTCATGATTACACGGTTCTCACGACCCTCGACAAGTTTACTCTTATGTTGTACAGTGAACTACGACTCTCTATTTGACATCTGCGGACATTGCTAAACTTTCAGTCATCTTCGGGTTCATACCGACAACGAGTATGGCCCGGTCGGTAGCTACAAATTTGTCATATCTAAGGGATATGACAAAATATTTACATTTTCTACACGGAACTTCTACTAGTTCTCCACTTGATCACAGGATATATGATCTTTATGCCGGAACGAGATACTACAACGACACGCCATTTAATTCGCGCCATTTAATTCATCCGATGTTTGCACGATATTACTTTTATTATACGACACTAATTTTACTCTATGGCTACATCATACTACGTTATTATCGCGATAAAGATTTCAATTCTACTATTAACTTTACTCGATACAAATTATATTTTGTTTTGGCGATCATGTGAATAAATGGCGATCACTCAGAGTAACAACAGAAAGACGTAACCTTTGCTATCCACACGACGTCCTTCGATCTTTATCATTATAATATATTTAGCGATCATTAAGGATTTAATATTATTGAGAAACATAGAAGAGATTCTATCTTATTATTTATAAATTGGTTGTTCAACTTTAACGCCTTTAAGCTAACTATTTCTCGATAATAAATCTATTGTTTCTAACTATTATATTCGTACTATCTATATTCTTCAAATCCATGTCCATAACTTTAACGTTTTAAGGGACATCCATCGGATACATATCATAATTAGAAGACCATCCATTTTCTATTTCATCGACAGTCCATTGGAAGGTGGCCATTGTCTCGGCCATTTTCCTTGCTTTAGCAAAGAATTCAGCAGTTGTCTCTGTAGTTCTATGAAACTCTGAAGCTTCTCTTAGGACTTCCATATGAGATCGTTTCTTTTGAAATGCTTGCCTCAATCTGTTCTCGAACCCTTTCTCTGATGGTTTCGTGATTTTATATACTGGCATTAATTCACGCGAAAGCAGGGTCACTACCAGTGTCTCTTTAAGGCTTTCAGGCACGCCCGCTACTTTAAAATATCTATTGCAACTTGCAATAAATATTCCCACATCATCGTCCCGTTTGAAATGCTCCGGAATTAATCTGGAGATCAACCGCCATGTTAGATGTTTTTGGAACATCTTCCACGACATCAGTTTTTCAAATTTTATTTCTCTACAAAAAAGGTATTATACGTTTTATTTAAACAAATTTAATCAAAATTAAAATTCATTTATTTTTTTTTACTTTTGATGAACCATTTATTTCATAAATCTCAAACCGGTATAATAAAAATAAATAAATAAATTTTCCTTACCCCTTCTTGATAAATAAACATTTAAAAATTCTTGACAGTAAGTAACTCTGATTCCTTCTTATTATCAGTCAACATTTGAGGAACTCATCTATTGGAAAGTGATTTTTTCAAAGTTCTAATTTCAATATGCCTCAAGCACTTCTTACTTCAATGTTTGTGACTTGTGAATTAGCTGGAAAGCTTAAATAAGAATCTTCTTCAATGATGCCAGGCAGTTATGAATATCTCTTCGGCAGTACTTGTTCTTGGTCTTCTTGAACCTTCTTTTTGTTGAAACAATGTTGTATGTTTCCTGTAAACTCTTTGATAAGATGCTGTACTCTTCGAAGGCTGATCACGTTCTCTGCTATTTTTACAAGAAAACGATGAATTTTGGTAATGAAATGATATTTCGTGTTAAAGTAACAACAAAGAAATTTAAGTCTCAATGCTCTACCTTCATTTGCCAGGCTAAATCACAGAACCATCTCTAATCGATTTATTCAAATAAAAATCTTGAACTTCATAATCTTGTTAAGGATCTACCTTTGCAAATTTAGCTAAAAATATCTAAATAAGAAATTTTAACTTTGATCTTGAGACATTTTTTACTGATAAAATTGAAATATTTTGCCGGTCTTTACATATTAAACAACTGTAAATAGAAGAAAATAAACGAAAATAATATTTTTATCACGTAAAAGGAATATGTCAATAGGAATCGTAAAAATCGAAACTCACTTTAACTTTGACATTATTTTGAAAGATTAAGAGGAGTTATTTGAGGTCCTCTTATTTTTTGAGGGGTTTGCCTAATTAAAAATTCTTGGGAGGAATTGAATTGAAAAATAATTAGTTGATTTAGTTTGTTTAACAAAATCTAAAAATCTGTGAAATCCTTCCCGGAAAATTGTTTGGTAAGTAAAATAAGTTATTGTCAAAGAATTAGAATTGTTATTATAGGAAAAAGCGATCTTAAAAGCAATTGATTTAGAGTTTGAAACCAACTTTTTTTATATATTAGTATAATAAAAAATAAACAACTTTTAACCCAACTATTTATTCAATAACATTTCAATGGATGGAAGAAAAAATGAGTAATTTTTGTTGTGATATCATTCCTCACACATTCAATAATATCAAACTCTGATGATGTCACATCTCATAACATCACTATATACCTTTTACAATTCAATTTCACACAAATGAAAATCAATTTCACGAAAATATAAATATGAAAACATAAATCAAAATAAATATCAAATGTATATATTCTATGAATTATAATATATCAGAATATTATAAAAGAATTTCTTGAATTTGATTTTTTTGCACTATTGATGCAGTTAATATTAAAAATATATATTTGTTTTAATATTTAATCAATTGTGATTAAACAAATATATATTTTTAATATTAATTGCATCAAAAGTGCAAAAAATCAAATTCAAGAAATTCTTTTATAATATTCTGATATATTATAATTCATGAAATATTTACATTTGATATTTATTTTGATTTATGTTTTCATATTTATATTTTCGTGAAATTGATTTTCAATAATGTGAAATCGATTTTCATTTGTGTGAAATTGAATTGTAAAATGTATATAGTGATGTTATGAGATGTGACATCATCAGAGTTCAATATTATTGAATGTGTGAGGAATGACGTCACAAGAAAAATTACATATTTACATAAGGTATAGAGTTCAAATTCCGGTGATGTCATGACATCATCAGAATATTCAATTGCATAAACTGACCCCAGGGCATATTATATAATATTGTCTTAATATAAAAGAAGGAGGTTTTTTATTTATAATCGGTTATTGAACCCAACTTTAATTCAAAAAAATATCGTTCAATAGGTTTTCTTAACAATGGTGTCAGAATTCGCCGAAGATTCAGTCAACTCAATTCTTCCTCATCCTCCAGCATTCTTTGTCGATGATGACGGTATGCCCCTTTCAACAACAAACCCAGTTCTTTGACAATGGTCAAGTATCTCCTCAGTAATCTCCCGTCTGAACTCCTCCAGAAACTCGGATTTACCGCTGTCAAATGCCTCAATTCTTCTCTGTCATATGAAGAATAGAAAAATGTAATTTTCGATCATTGCAATCCAACACAATCAGTATTATTTAAAAAGTATTTCGAGCTCAAACACTTGGCAATATTTCAGCCTCAAAATTCCATTCAAGAACTATATCTGAATTGAATTCTCTTCAAACCGACAGTCCTCCAGAACTAGTTAAACAATGATTTCTATCCGCTATGCAAGCCCACATTCGTTCAATGTTATTAGGCTCTGATAAATCAGACCTTACTAATTTGGTCACAATTAGTGATAGAGTTCTCGAAGAATCAACAAACTCAAGTTCCACAAATGTACAAAGTATCAACCTTTGTTCGACAGTCGAAGATCTGTCTAAATAAGTAACTTTATTAACGACCCTTTTAACTCAGAATTCAACTGACAGTTCCTATGTTAACAGGTCAAATTCACGTTCTCTCATCAGAAGATCGTCCAGGGGAAGAACGCCTTGCCTTGCTCTATTCATCACCAATTCGCCTACAAAGCAAAAAATTATTGCATCGGTTGTGGTTGGTCTAACTCTGATTCTGATTCCACTCTTCGTGATCCAATCTGCGTCTACAACAATCACTTCGGTTCAAAGGCCATCAGATGTTTACAAGGATGCACGTTTTTAAAAAAACTAATAGAGCCTCTACTCACTCAAGCCCATTTAGCTGACCTTTCATTAAGCTTGTACATGCACAACGCTCAATTTCCCTCAGATTTCAGTCTCAAAGCAGAAAACATCGATTTCTTAATCGACTCCGCTGCATGCCTTTCCATTATTCCCCCGAGAATGCCACGAACTATCCCTCATAAAACCACTCTCTGTGCCACCAACGGTTCGCCAATCCAGACCTATGGAACCATCTTCCTCCGATTCAGGCTCTCCGGATTCCAACAAGCTTTTCAATGGACCTTCACCGTTGCCGATACAGTCCACCCACTTCTTGGAGTCCATTTCTTAAGTAGTTATGGTTTTTTGCTTAATTGTCGGTCTCAAAAAATTTTTGAAGCTCATTCGTTTTCCGAAATTTCGACAAAATCTAATTTTTTTCGACAATCATCTCGAGTTTTTCATAGACGGCCGCCAATACAATCTTTCATCGAAGATTCAGCTCCTAACTGTTTGTCTCGCGATCCGGCTTTCTTGTCAGTTCAACCGGTGCTTCACCGTAAAATTACAAATCCCTGTCTCCCAGTCAGGCACAAGTTTCACAAACGTCCAGTTAAACCCAGATCGGCAGTTTTAGAAGAATTTCGACAGCTTGAGAAATACGGCATCATCCGTCGTTCTTCTTCCACGTGGGTCTCAGCTCTTTATGTTGCCGAAAAACCGAACAAATCATTTGGTCCGTGTGGAGATTATCAAACGTTAAATTTCCTCAGTGCACGGTCCCTATCCCATGCCTTTGATCACCGACATCGTTCATCGACTCACAGGTTCAATAGTTTTTTCAAAAATCGATTTGAACATAGCTTTTCACCAATTCCAAGATGCCGATGAGGATATAGGGAAAATTTTATATAAATCGTTTTATTGAAATCGTTCTAAATTGATAAATTTTAGTTAATGTTTTTTAATAAACAATTATTCAAACAAATTTTTCATTATTTTTAGATTTTATTTTTAAAGTTCAAATTTTGTAATTTTATTAATAATTTTACCTACATATTAATTTTATTTAAAAAATGATTTTATTTAAAGAACGAACATTTATTTAATTTAAAAGTTATTTACTTTATTTAAATTTTTAATATGAAAATTTAAAACGATTTGATATTTTTAAAGTTTCTTAAATATTTTATGCTGTACTTTAAAATGCAAATTATACTCGAATAATTATTCATCATGAACACCCAAAATATCAATTTGTCATCTGGGTCGGAGAAACACATTTCCAAATACTAAACTCAACATACAAAATTCAGCATACCAATTTCAACATACCAAATTTAAAATATTCCTCACATACCCCATTTGGCTTATTTGAATTTCTTCAAATGCCATTTGGTCTCAGAAATGCAGCTCAATCATTCAAGTGCTACATTGATATGGTTACAGCAGACGTCGATGGTGTTTTCGTTTATCTAAACGACATTCTCATGACATCAAATAATGAAGATCATTATTTTCAGACTCTGCATTTACTTTTTACTTGTGAGGCGCCTGCTGGCGGACCGAGTGGCGGTAGCCAGCACCTCTTAATTATGCGTGAAGTTGTCTGGCCAGGAAGTCGAACGGTCGATTGAGTAGGCGGTATGAACGGGTTGGACCGATGTCCATCAGTCGGTGTGTCGATGCTTTTCGAGTTCTCGTCCCGTCAGTGACGGCTTCGTGATCCATCTCTCAGGCTCTGTTGCCGTCGGTGGGATCGCGGAGATCTTTGAGATGGCGCATGATTTTGCGCGTTGTTATATTTAATTATTTAAAATTAAAAAAATAGACATGTTTAACAAAATTATTTTAATTAATGAAATTCAAAATTGTGTCAGTTTTTCATAATTGTTGTTTTTTTGGTCGTTTGACCGAAGAACCACAACTAGATTACATGAAAACAATCTCCATATTAATAAAGAAATGTGTTTTTTCTGACCTCAGTGAAGTTTCTTGGATTCAAAATCAACTCTCACGGCATCTCATTTATCCTAGATTCGATAAAAGTAATCTCGGAAGTCACACTGTAGCATCATTATCACAACTCAGGAGTTTTCACGATATGGTAAAGTTCTATCATCGATTTTTATCACATGCTTCAGAAATCTTTGTACCGCTGGTTTCCATTTCTTGTGAACCTAAGACTCTCAATCTCAATTAGACTAAAGATTTAACTGCCCGATTTTCCGAAATTCAGATAAAAAATCTCGATTATCCAACTCTTATGTTCTATGACCCATCACTACAATTATAGTTCATCTGTGACGCATACACTATCGTGATTGGAGCTGCATTGCATAAAAGGGTACAGATACTTGAACCTATTGAATTCTCTCTCAAAAACCTTTAGACACTGAAACCTGATATATAGCATTCGATCGAGAACTAGAAATTCACAGCGCTGTTTCACATTTTTCACACTTTATTTTCGGTCGCCAATTCGAGATATTAACCGATCACAAGCCGCTGGTGCACGTCACCCAAATGAAAAACCCGTCACCTCGACTGCATCGACAGATTTTATATTTATCACAGTTTGATTTTTCAGTTTCACATCTTCCCGGCAAGTGAAATGTTGTTGTTGATTTTTAAGCTAGGAATCCAGTTTCAGCAATATCACTTCTTGCAGTATCAGCTCTCGAGTGGCTTCAGTCCGAAGATTTTTCTAAGGAAGAGTCGGCCGATTTCCTAAGTCATAATATCGTCACTGATGGTTTAACTTATGATTCTGTTGATGTCGGTGTCAGAAGAATTATTGTTCCTACCGACTTAAGCAGAGGAGTCTTCGAAACATTCCCTCAGTTGCACCATCTGGATCGAAAAGCAACATTCAAGCTGATTCACACTCGTTTTGTCTGGCCAAACAACAGCGTGATATCAAGAAATGATGCCAAGACGGTGCCGATTTCCAAAAACAGAAAGTTACACGACATATTAAACCACCAGTTATCAGATTACCAACGGGCAATTGTTTTGAGATTGTACATCTGGACATTGTCGATCCGCTCCCACATTCAAATGGATTCTCTTACATTTTAATAATGACTGATCGGAAAACCAGAAGGCCTGAAGTAGTTCCAATCTCCTTAATATCTGCTGATAATTTTGCTAGACATTTTATCAACTCTTGGATTGCTCGGTACGGAGTGCCTTCTCAAGTTATAACGGATTAAGGTCGGCAGTTTGAAAGCAGTTTATTTCAGACTCTTGCAAAACGACTTGGATTTAAACAAGTCCATATCATCCCTAATTTAACGGTCTTTTCGAGCATATCCATCGAACTTTAAACACTTCCATACGTTGTTTAAGTACCTAATCAAACTGACATGATTCTCTTCCACTCGTGTTATTAGGCTTATTAAGAACATTTAAACAAGTCTCGTTTAAATCTTTATTGCAATTACATTTAGAGTCATTAAGACTCTCAGAAGGTCTTTCAACCTTTGTCATCGTTCTAATTGCTTTTCTATTTTCTGTTTTTAATCATGATTATTCGAACAATTTTTATTTTTTAAAATATTTAACCTCTAAAAATATTAATTAAAATATTATTTTTTACCATTTTTCAATAAATCCCAAAATAATAAAAATGACATCAAATTATTAAAAATGCATTTAATTTAAGTTTTAATAAAAATTATTAAACTTAATTTTAATTCTGAAATTAAACA
>MQRK01115941.1:359-11302 GCA_001938485.1 Girardia tigrina
AATCGATACGCTTCTGTTCATTTTATATAATTCGTAGTTAGCTTCGTCACTATTGTCGCAGTCTTCTTCTTTCACCATCCCGAGGGCTTCGGATAGTGTTGTCGGTTTGAGAATTTTGAAGACTTTAGAGATTGAATTTCTGCAATGAGATCTTTGTCAAAATACGAAGAAAACACCTCTATTTTCGTATTTTCATCTAATTTCGCTTCTTCGAATGATGTTAAAAATTCTTTAACATTATTGATGTGTTCCGAAATCGATTTTTCCTTCAGATGAATTTTTTCGAAGATAAACAATTTTTCTTCTTTTTTCTTAAATATTATTTCTTCTAAAAACTTCTGCGCAGTTGCATTTGTTTGTGACGCCATGTTATAGTCTTAAATAAAAGATTAATAAAATGGATTATCAATATTTATTAACACCAAACAATGTTTAAATAGTAATATTTAAACAACATATAAATTCCTATTTTTAATAATTTCTATTTTTTTATTCATTTTTTAATAATTATCATAAATGATAATATAACACTAACATGGCCGAAAAAGTAATAAAAATATATTTTTTGCTATTCATTTTATACAAAAAAAATCAAACAAATCTTTGAAAATACATGTATTCGTGACAAGTCTTGTAATTCTCAAGTTTTACATCAGCTTTACGTTTACACTACACAAGAACTTAATTTACTTTTATTAAATATTTAATTAATTAATTAATTAATTAAAGCATTTGAAAATATGATCATACGACAATCTTGTTTTTATGAGTTTGTCTACATCACAATAATCAGTTATTATAAATTTATACAAATTAATTTAAATAAAAGATTTTAAATATGGTAAAGTAATAATAAATTTTAAAAGTTGTGGTTAGTAAATGTTTTTTGGTTAAATAAACTTATGCTGAGGGAATATTTTAAAATGTATAATATGTATTTAGTTATATTTTAATAATATTTTGATAATTGTTTAAAATTGAAAATATAAACTGAAAAAGTTTATGATTTTAATCCTTTAAATTATATATTTTATATAAATAAACGAGATATTAAGAAAAGTTTAAATAAACAAAAAGAATAAGAAAAATAAATATTTAAAAGAAAATAATAAATTAAAATTATTAAAAAATAAAATCAATTAATTAACTAATGACCTGATATAAAAAGGTCAATAAAATTTTACAGTGGAACGTAATCTAAATATATATTTCGTGAGAGTTTTGAAGAGTGACCTTTTCCGATCAACCAGTTTATTTGTTCAACTATTCTGATCAATTTGTTCGGAGGACATTGATCAATTGTTTAACGCGTGATTAGCGACATCCGACCGTCGTTCATAAGTATATATAAACGATTGCTAAAATTCAGAACAAAGATTAAAAATCACACTGTAAAAGTGCGCGTTGAATAAAACGAAAAACGAACGAAGATTATAAAACCACACCGTAAAAGTGCGATCTATATCAGCTCAGAGAGAAAGAAAAAGTAATCAATAGAAAACGATTATTATTTAAAAACATTTATTATTAAAAAGTATATATCCTTTATATAAACACACTGTAAAGTGTGAGACTAAAACCAAATATTTAGCCATTTCTGAGTTGTCGCTATTGGCTCTCAGACCAAAAATATAAAATCGGCCAGGGGCCAATCGAATACCACTCTATATTTACAGATATCATTTTTGTAATTAAATTGTATTATAAAAATATAATTTATAAAACAACACTATCGCGTGTTATTTATTTATATTTTTTTATAAACATATTAAACACTCAACACTTATAAATGATAGAATGTTCTTCTAATTAGAAGTTATTTTTTGAACAATTTAAACAATAAAATTATAAAATAGAAAATAGAAATCGAAGATTATCAATAAAGAAAAGAACTTTAAAATAAAGAATTCAGTCAAAGAATATTTACTGTTACGATTGAGTTCCTCTAATAAATCATAAGAAGTAAAAAGGTTTAAAGTTTCATCAAACGTTTATAATTTTTATAAAATATAAATTTTCATTTTACTTTCTTTTATGTTTTAAGTTATGTAAACAGAAATTCCTAAAACTTAATGTTACTGTGATTTGTAAACTAAATTCTCATTAATCTTGACGAGGCCCTTCAGTTAATACATTAAATTATTAATTTTTTAATTAATTATTAATAATAATTAAATGATTTTAAACCACAATCAAGATGAGCCACATTAGGTTTATACTCCATAATGTGTGATAGCGGAAAAATAAAAAGATAATTTTCCGCAAAACCTAAAATAAGGCGCAAGTAGATCTAGTTTTGAGGGAAACTATATTCCTCAACGAAGGTTTATTTATAAACAACTTTAATATTAAAATTAAGTTATTTTAAGAAACCAAAATTTTTTTGTCAGCGGATGACTGGTAGCTTCTGAATTTCAAAGTTTTTTTCACGAAATCTTTTTGATCATATTTGTAATGATCTGATTAATTTATGACATAAAATGGGAACATTCCAAAATGTGT
Organism: Girardia tigrina; assembly: GCA_001938485.1. Classification (NCBI taxonomy): domain Eukaryota; kingdom Metazoa; phylum Platyhelminthes; order Tricladida; family Dugesiidae; genus Girardia; species Girardia tigrina. The sequence continues at coordinate 2,862 of MQRK01115941.1, forward strand.
ATCACTTATTGGATATGATTCAATTATAAAATATTAAATCCACACAGGTAAAAAAAATGTCAAAATATGAAAGTTAGTTTTCCATACCTCAAATTTTTAAATTTTCCGCTTGACGATATTATTTATTTACTTTTACCTAATTAATACTAACTTTTTTAATAATAATTATTATTATTATAATTATAATAATATCACTTTTTCTGAAATAATACTAAAATCCTCTAATGTATAATGATGCGTAATAAAATGTTATAGATTTGGTTTCAGAAGGTGAAATGACGTTGTTCGATCCGTTCAGAGAGAGGGCGGCATCGAAAGTTATTTAAGAATTATTTTCTATCGATAGAGAAATCAAGCGAAGTTTCTTTTTCCGTCTAGAGGTTGATCCATGTATTTCAGGGACTGAAATGTGACAAATTGAGATAGCCTTTTTGGTTTGGATCCTTCATTAAGTGATGACAGGCGCCGAGAACTGGCTAGCAATTTGGAAAAATTGACAGTGCATCAGGAGATCAATGCGGTCAAACCAAAGCATACCGAAATGGTATCCAGAAATACCAAAGCAGAGTATGCGCATCAGTTACACATCCCAGTAATTTTATTCGACAGCCGTCCCGAATTCCAGACGGATCACAGCCTATTGTCAGTAATAATTATCGTTTTTTATAATGGATATTTGCATCACACAACCCCATCGCGAAATCAGTCTGAAGATCGATATTATTAGAATAATAGGTATCAGAGATCTATCAAAATAATAGCAAAGAAGTTTTTTAATGAGTGTAGAGATATTCTGTCAAATCCGGAGGTTCTCCGTCCTGGTACATGTTTTTGTTGTGGAGAAATGACCTATCAAAGATAAGAATGTCCCTTGAGAAATCGTTGTCTAATATGCGGTAAGAACGATCATAAATTCAAATTTTGTTATTTTGCAACAATAATGTGCATTCATGATGATGAAACTGATGACCCGATCGAGGAAATAATCATTGTTGAAGTTTTCGTATGATTGCATTCTTACTAATTGATTAATGACTTTAATCTTACTATTTTTAGCAAATGTTGACATAAATAATTTGTTAAAATATTTACTCAAAACTTATTGGATAAAAATTAAAATGATTATTAATTATTTAAAAAATATTAATTCGATTTATTTTTTTAAAATTGTAAATAAAATTAATTAACTTATTTAAAATTTTACAATTATTTTAAATTTAAAATAAATTTAAACATTACATATTTTAGATAATAGGAATTAAAATATTAATCATCCATCTGAATAGGAGAGACACAATTCCAAATCAACATACAACATTCAAACACAAAATATCAAACATTCAAAATATTCCTCACAAACACAACAAAGTCAAGGTCGGGCCAGTGTTGGATTTCAGGAACCTGAATAAATTTGTGTCCAGTCATTCGTGGAAAGTGATATTTGTACCGAAAAGCTCAGAAGATTGCGCAGAATGGAATCAAACCTCTGTATTATAGATCTGAAGACAGCATACATTCAATTGCATGTATCGCAAGAGCTGTGGAAGTTCCAGATGATTCGGCTTAGAGAAAAGTCGTATGTGCTGACTCATCTCGGATTTGGATTAAACCTGGCGCCAAAAATCATGTCGGCGGTAATCACTTTCGATTTTTCGAATAACCCTGTTGTTAGAGATGCCACAGATTCATATGTGGATGATATAATTGTGGAATTGAGTAATTTTAGCAGTGAGGAGGCGTTGAAGACAGTCAACGATTTTGGACTTGAGGCTAAACCAGCTAAACGGGGGACGAGTTTTAAGGTTGAGGGTGGTTGAAGAGAATGAAATTAAAATTGTTATATCATACTCTCCAAAATCATTACGTATGATACTTTCATGAGATTTCACCAGACGAACACTCACAAGGTGATTCATCCAATCACATAAATAGTATTTTAATGTATTATTTTATATTTATATATGTACTTATATTTTTATTTTTCAATGATATAATTTCCATTATCTATAACAACTTGTTTCCATATCTGAAGTAACCTGTCAGTTCTAATTTAAATGAAAACTTCAAATAAATTTATAAGAAAATATAAAACTAGTATTAATTTTATTTATTTACTAAATATACAAATATAAGATAATTAAAAAACATTTTTATGAGTTCTTTATGTCAAGAATATTTTTTACAATTTTTTTTAATTTTTTTATAAATATGCAAAAAAATAAATACATCTTTACTATATAAATTGTTATTTATATTTAACGAATACTAAACAAAGTACAAAGAATAAAAAAATTAAACTTTCGAAAATGGAATATTTATAGTATAAATTTTATACTTTCACAATAAGTTAAATTTTCTGCTTCAAAATGTATTTTTCCTCTTTTTCAAAAGGAACAATAATTTAAGGGAAATTCGTCGTATCTCTTCCGTCCTCCTCAGAATTAAAAGTGTTCGGGATTGAAACAAAAGATTTTACTGATAAGGAAAAAATATTTTTGTTGTTAATTGATTTTCTTAAATGTTCAAATTTTTTTATATAAAAACATAATAATAAAATTTGCTTAAATTATCATTTTACTTGAAAATTTTCTACAATTAGAAATACAATAACTTATGCTAAAATTTCTCATTTTTATTATTTTTTTACGATTTAATATTTAAATTTTCCACAATATCTCCAAACAAAAACGTTTCTTTCTCGGAAATATTAAAAAACCGTTTAAAAATCATAAATAATACAATTAATATATCAAATATTCTTATATTTTTTATAGCAGAGTGGGCGTATAACTTGCATGATTGCGACACCCTGGCGTTGGGGGTGAAATTCGGGTCGCGGGGACAGAAAATTGAATACCTTTAATTAACACATGGTCAATCTCTCATCGAAATCGAATTCACAATTCAGTTCACTCGGAGTGAAGTTCACCAAGGCGGGCTCGGTCGATCGGATTCCGTTGTCGCTGCCGTTTTGCTCTCGGTCGGTCTCGCGAATCATCGCGATTGTATCAACGATCGTTTTCAACGAATTTCCGACGATTTTCTTTCGATTCATCACAATCTTTTCATCTATTTTTGAACCGGTCGCGGCTGTCGTCATCAGAATCTTCTCATTGATCGCGACGTTTATCGTCTCGGTTTTTCTTTTGATCGTAGGAATCATTACAGTATCGATTCGGAGATGGTCGTTTTTCATTGGAATCATGATGCTTTTTTTGGTAATCGCTGCGATCACGATCGAATCGATTGTTCCGATTATCATCGAATTCGTTTGATTTGTTTCTATTGTCGTTATTATAACCGTTTCTACCGTTATTAAATCCGTGATTTCTTTTTAATGACGACTTAAAATATGTTTGTGATATTATTTTTAAATTAAAGGCATTATTTACGCATTTTAAAATTGAACGTTTAAATTGACCAAATCCCTCAATTTAAACGTTCAATTTTAAAATGCGTAAATAATGCCTTTAATTTAAAAATAATATCACAAACATATCAAATCCAAAATGTGTTTTGTAATAAATCTCCAACCTCATTTGGATTAAGTTCGGATCTTGTATATAAATTTACATGTAATGGGTGTAATGCCACATACCTTGGAGAGACGTCCCGTCATCTTTGTAGGAGAATCCAAGAACATGGTCGGAATGTAGGTGGGAGTAATATTGCAGAACACAGAAAGGGTTGTAAGTCGACTGAAAACATAAACATAAATGATTTTCAAATTCTGTGTTCTCGTTTTAAAAACTATTGGGAGAGAGTGGCCTGTGAAGCACTTTATATCAGATCTTTAGATCCTAAGATTAATGTGCCAATGGTTCTCTCGAAAACCCTATTAAGCGTGTTTAGATGACATAATAATCCATCGATGACATATTCACTACTTGCCTATATAAGCAGATTTAAAATTCATTTGTTTCTTGTGACCTAACGATGACGGTTATACTTTCGAAATTAATTGTCTTACAAAATAAATGTTTATTCAATAAATGGCGTATTTTTGTCTTTAAAAATAAATTACCATCATCTTTTAATTTTTTGTGTTCCGTCCTTTGTGGCGTTGATTTTAGATGATTTCGAGATTCATGTATGTATTGGAGCATGAATGTAGATATGCAAAGAGCGTTGTCGGGTTTGCAGATTGAGAGATCAACGAGCGGCATAGAGAACGTTGAATCTGTGTTAGAAGTATCATTGTGAATGACAAATCCTATTTATGCATTAAGAAAACCGAAAGGTGGATGAGTTTAAAATGCTGCCATCATAGACACTGATAGAAATTATGGTCATTAAGACCCAGGCTTTCGAATTAAAAGTTAACAAAGAATTACACCAGTATCCATCTGGCTTCGAAGGTATCCCTTGAGAGCAGAGGAGCGTGTGTCGATATTTTTTGCTTTTGTTTGAAGGCATGTAATTTAATGTGTCGTATTTAACCTTCTAGCGGGCGCACAGTTGTAAAATGTACGACAAATGCGCATTACAGCTTCCCCCTCGTATACCACTTAGTTATAAGCGGCGAGCTCCAACCTATTCGAAGGTCAGTGTCTCTCTAAACTACAGACGTATCGGGTGTGCTTAGAAGTTTGTTATTCATTGATATTTGGGAATTTCCGTTGAGCGTAAATTTTACAACACACGCCTACCATATCATAAAACATGTAAGTACATTCAATAAACAACTTTTTTCTATTTATTTCTCGTTTATATAGTTAATTTTATTGCTAAACGTATTTTTTTATATATTTTAGACACGTTCCATCAAATTTTATACAAATTTGCATGCCCAGAAAAAGATCCAAAGCATAGAAGAATTTTTCTAAAAAATTTGGCATTGACCATGATGAAAGAGCATCTTATCTTCAGGTCAAATGTCAAACATTTACCGCAAGATATAACTGCTTTTCTCGAAGTGAATTACGGTCGGGAAGTTGAACCGACAACAGAAGAAGAAAGAATCCCTCCAAAACGCGGTGTCTGTCGGTCATGTGCACTGGAGAAAAAAGATCCTCAGCATCAAGGAAGTGTTGCCGTTGTCAATCATTTACATGCAAGAACCATTCTGCATTTGAGATGGTTTGTAATAATTGTAAGGATGAGAATATTGATTCTGACTAAAACGTGGATAATTTTTGTTTTTTGTTGTTGATACAAGTGTTGTTTCGTTTTTTTTGTTTAGAAAGTCTAATATATTTTTTGTACATTACTGTCATTTATCATTTTGCGTAACCTTACAGCAATTCCCTTACATTTATATAAAGAAAACACCATTTACATGAAGAAAACTTGATGGCGTAAAATTTACGACAAGCGCCCGCTCCAGTGATGTTATTCAGCGTGTCCACTGGAAGGTTAATAAAAATTGCTGCAATCATATTGTTTGGCTTCACAAGAGACAAAAGATTTTGGTAAAAGTGAATACTGGAAGGTAGAAACGAAAGAAAAGATTCAAAAATTTTAATCTCTAAAGCAATCAAATTTAATATTTAACCTAAATTATTATAATAAAAGTCCTTTCTTTTCCTCTCTTGATACAGATAAATAAAAAAAATTAAAATTTGAATAAAATACTAAAATTGTCTAATTAGAACATTTTTGTTAATATATTTTAACATATTTGATAATTGTAGGGAAATATTATTTTATTTTTTTTGTAAAATTATTTCATTTGGAAAATGTTACTTTTTCTTCAAGCAAAAAAAAGCAAATATTAATTCCTGATTTTCTGTCCAATAAAAAACAGAGATTATTTTGTTCTGTTTTCAAAAAAAAATAAATAATTTTTATTCGACACACATTTGAAAATATAAAAAATTTTTGCTGTTCTTTTCCGTTTCCTTCAGCTTGATTATTTTTCATCAAAAGAAATCTCTTAATTATGGAAAATAATTATTTATATAAATCCGAAGACTTATTCGACAGAAAGTACATTGGGGTCCCTTCTTTGGGGGCTGTCTTTTTATTGTTAATATTATTATTGATAGATTTGTCCATTCTCATTGGGAACATTTTAGTCATCATTGCTGCCTCAACTTCAATTAAACTTAGAAGATACAAAACAAATATTTTTATTATTAATTTGGCTGTCAGTGATTTACTGTTGGGAATTTTAGTTTTGCCTCTTTCAATCAGCAATCAAGTGTTGAATAGAAGTTGGTTTTTCGGGAATGTTTTGTGTAAAATATGGTTGGCGTCGGACGTTTTACTTTGTACAGCAAGTATATTGAATCTAACAGTCATTTCCTTTGACCGGTATATAGCGATCCGAAATCCCATCCGTTATTTGTCGTGGATGACGAACAGAAACTGTCACATTCTTCTTACATCCGTTTGGATATTTGCATTTATCATATCCTTTCCAACTATACTAACATTAGTAAACCATAACACAATGATAAATATAAAAATTTCTGATATAAATCCCACGAAAAACATATCGAAAGATAACGTTTCAGTATTAGTAACATGTAGCATCACAGACTCCTCTCCAGGCTATATAATATATTCTGCCTTCGGATCGTATTATATACCTCTTATCGTTATGGTTTATTTTTACGCAAGTATTTTCGCTACCGCCCATAAAACTATTTGTGGGATTGCTAAAGGTCGTCTGAAAAATCGCGATGGGAAAACGATTATTATGAGAATACATTGTGGAGGATTTCATACAAATAACAGCAATAAGTCTCAATCTACGGAAAGTTCAGATGAAAAAGGGAAACTGATTTCGACAACACCGGCCCATAACATTACAAATTGCCCATGTAAATTTTGCTTGCAAAAGAAAGGCGTATTTATAACGCGGAAATTCTTTTTCGATAAAACCGGAAGTCAAGCTTCGTCAATTGTTGAATGTAAATCTTCGGAAACAATCAACTTCAGCCAAAAGGATACGGGGATCGAGTTTGATTATGAATTTTCCAAGTCAAATATAGAAGATGTGACATTGAATATAGGAAAAAACAGAAAGCGTTTGAGTCGGAATAGTGAAGTCAAGCTTCCTCAATTACCGTTGAGTAGAATGCAAAGAGAAGCCAAAGCCGCCAGAATGCTTGGGATTATTTGCGGAGCCTTTATTTTATGCTGGCTTCCGTTTTTTATTGTTTATGTTACTGGAGCATTTTATAAAAATATTCCCGAATTTTGGTTTGATTTTGTGTTTTGGTTGGGCTACTGCAACTCACTTTTGAATCCGTGGATTTATGCTCTGTTCTCCAAAGATTTCAGATTAGCCTACCGTCGATTTTTATGTCGCCGACTGATTTAACATTTGATTAATTCTTAATTAATTTCATTAATTTATTCTAATTTCAGTGAATTATAAAGAAATCATCGAAAATTGTTGTTGTTGTTTTTTTAATTAATTTTATCATTAATTTTAATAAATTTTAATTAATTTTAAAAAAAATATTTTTTTTTAAATATAAATCAATATTTTATTTTTATTTTATTTTGAAAATCAAATTTACATTTTTTGTAATACAACTGAAAAAAATAAATCACATTATCCGGATAAAAGTCTGTCAAAAGAAATTTAATTTAATTAATTTAATTATTTTTTAATAAAAAAATTATTTCAAACAAATATTTTAAAAAGAAAATAAAAAAAAATCGTTTTTAAGTTATAAAAATTTTTCATTTTTTTTTATTTTGAATTTATTTAATTGAACTTATTTTTTTAACTATTAATAATTTATAAAAAAATTAAAACAATTTTTTTTAAAATTTTCTTTAAAATTTAAATAATATTTTAATTAAAAACTGAACGTCATTTTTCAAAATTTATTTTTGGTTTTGTAATTAATTTTGGTGGATTACCCAATGCCATCTTCAGACTAAATTAACACTGACTTTTTGCAGCTTATATATGAGAAAGGTGATTATGTAATCAATTATGCAATAAATGCTCTATTTTAAATTGTTTAACAGAGAAGTTGAGTGTGAAGCTTGAATATTAATTTTTGGATCCATGGATCTTATTAATAAGGCCTCACACGTTACTCTCTCCCAGTAATTTTAAATTATGTGTAATCGATTTAAAAATTACTGGGAGAGAGTGACGTGTGGGGCCTTATTAATAAGATCCATGGATCCAAAAATTAATATCCATGCTTCACACTCAACTTCTCTGTTAAACATTTTCGAATAGAGCTTTTATTGCATAATTGATTACGCAATCACCTTTCTCATATATAAGCTGCCAAAACTAGTGTTAATTAAGTCTGAAGATGGTTTTGGGTAATCCGCCGAAATTAATTACAAAACCAAAAATAAACTTTGAAAAATGAGGTTCAGTTTTTAATCAAGAGTATAAATCGCCATTGTTTTTTACATTCCTTATTAAATATTTTAATTAATATATTTATTTTTTAATAATTATTATTTAATATTTTTTTATTTAAATCAAAACAAATTAGATTTATTTATTATTTTATGGG
>MQRK01115979.1:0-18925 GCA_001938485.1 Girardia tigrina
TATATATATATATATATATATATATATATATATATATATATTGATCTGTTTTTCTTATAATAGAGTTTAAAGTTCAAAGTGGTGGAGAAGGTGCATAAGTTTTAGAGGTCAAATGAAGCAAAAATTTCAAATTCTTGACATATGGGTTTTTGTCTATGTTTATTAGCATAGATTCACACATTTGGGCACTGTGAAACGATCGATTAGCACTTTTGCACTTTTGCCATGGTAACTATGAGGGGTTAATTTAAATTTTTTATCTCGCCTGAATAATTTATTATTTTTAATTTAAAGGGTAAAATATTTTTATGTTAATATGCTTATTCAATATTTTAAAATAAAAAATGATATAATAAAACAACTATTAAAAAATGAAAAAACGTTTTTAAAAATCAAATATTTTTAATGTGTTTTTAAATATTTAAAAATAAAATTAAAAATGATATAATGAAAGAAAATCATAAAAAATAAAATATCTATTTAAAAATAAAAAATATCTTTTAATGTATCTATTAAATATCTTAAAATTAAAAATGTCAAGAAAACAAAAATATTAAATATTTATTTATAAATAAAAATATTTTTAATAAGCAATTTTAAATAAAATTTGAAATAAATTTTGAAAATAAAGTTTAAATAATTTTTAAAATAATTTTTCAGGATTTTAAAAATTAAATCGAAAAGAATTTAATAGATTAATTTGGGTCGAGATAATTAAATTAACAGGAAAATTTGTTTTAAAGATGTGGATTGTTATATAAATAAATTTTGGTGTTAAAAATGAATCCTTATATTGAGGTTGCAACCACTTCTCACAGTAACGGCATCCATTTTCATGGTTACAGTGACAAAGGCCGATCGATAATGCACATGTTCAAATCAGAAGTTTTTTTATTTTTATTCTAACTAAAATTTGGTCTTATTTAATAAATAATAAACAAGTGATATTTATTAATTAAACTAAAATAATGAAATTTCCATATTAATGATAGAAAGAAAATAATGATAATTATTATTTCCGTTTTATTATTATTTTTATTAAGTAATTGAAATAAAATTTTCACTTCTATGAAAATGTAAAATTTTATTTTTAAATTAATAATCAATTTTAAATTATTTTAGTAAAATAAAATGTTCATTTTCTATAGAAAAACAAGAAAGAAAAATAAATAGAACGAGTGAACATAATTTTTCATTTTAATTATAAGAAATCATAATGAAATTTTATTTATATAATTAATTAAACTAATTAAAATTCTGTTAAAAGAAAAAATCAATTAAAAATAATGCAAAATTGCCAATTAAATAGTAAAAACTTACCGCTACATTCTGTGTTTTGTTCACAGACCCATTTGCCTTCTTTACAAATACTAAATTTTATTAATTTATTTTTATTTATTCGAATTAATTTTATTACCATGGATCTTGACAGTTTGATGGGCCCCTTACAATCGTATCATTTTCGCTGTACATCTTATTGTTCATGTAACATGGACATTCGTATGGCTTTATGCATTCTCCGTGATGTAGTACTGTATTTTCCGGACAAAAGCAACCTGGCATTTGACAATCACCTTTTGGACACACCAAGTCGAGGTTCGAACACGTTCTTTGACACGTCCCACAGTCATACCAATCCATAGATCTAGGGCAATAATCTTTTCCTTCACAATTCAATTTTGTACAAATCCAATTCCCATTAGTACATGTGCAATTATTACAACGATCTTGGCGAATTTGATAAGGTTGATAGTGTCGACCGAGAAATTCACATTTACACTCAGAAATCTTTATGCATTCATTTGAAGCTTCGTCATATGTGTCGCCCTTTTTAATGATGCTGTAAAAATGATTACTGTGACATATGTCTTACTTCTGGACAAAAGCATCCTTCAATACATTCCTCTTTACAAGAAGAATCTTGCAGTAATCGGCAGGTAGATTTACATCTTGATCCACATTGACTAAACATCATTTTATTATTCGGGCATTGTTTCGCTAGAAAGTTATAAAATTTCGATTTAAAGAAAAAATAGTTTTACGGCAAATTCGATCTGTTTTCCAATTGAGAATGATGTTTTCAAGAGCACATTGTCTAGCATACGTTGAGAATGCTTCACATTCACAATGGTCTAATGCTCCATTTTTCTTCATTCCACAAGTACATACGTCATGTTTGCATTGCTCAACAAATTTGTCAACATTAGCAACAGAATGACATTTCTTAAATTCTTCATCTAAATTAAAATCAATTCAGAACTTTAACTCTCTTTAGTTTGTGTTTCGCCCGATCTTCAGGTTACCCTAAAGACCGGACGGTGACAATAGCGGAATTGGAGCTCGGGCATTTCGATTTCTTGCTGAGCCCATTTTATTGTGAGGGTAAATGTTTGCTCATCGAATAACATTTTTTTATCTTTAATTGTTAATTGAAATAATCTGTTCAGTAAATTTTTGTATTGGATTCAGCAAAAATACGAAATTTCAAAATCAGTTCGAAAAATCAATTGTAATTTGAAATTCAAAAAACCGCTCGACAATAAACTCAATTAATCAAGTATTTAAAATCCAAAATCGTAAAAGCGTTCGAAAATATCTCAATAATCAAATTGTAAATCTCACAATCGTAAAAATTTCAAAATGGTAAAATGTTTCAATAATTCGAAGGAAAATCGTTTCAATAATTCACAAAAGATTCGTTCAAAAAATATCGTTATTATAACAATCGTCAAATTTTATGAAAACTTTCTCAAATTCTTTTTATCAATAAATGATTGAATTTTTTCTTTTGATAAAACCGTTCTATTTCAACCAAAACCAATTGTTGATAAAGTAACTTCAAAAATTTACAAATGAAAAAATTAAAGTGTGAAAGCAATGTCTGGCTCAAGGCTCCCTCTGATTACGTGACCAATCAGAACAAGCCATTTCATTCACTAGCCACTGGAAAAAATAGGGTACGAAAATTGGCAGACATAATCAATGAAAAATGACTCCAAGCGTTTTTGATACTGTTAGAATTATGTGTTCGTTGAACAAAAATCAAAATAAATTTTTAAATTTAATTATTTTTATTTATTTCTTTTCTTTTTTTTTAATGTTATTTTCTTATTTAATTCCTAATTTATATCCTTATTTATTGCATATTTTTATATATTGGAAGCAATAAAAATTTCAGCTATTGTCATTCACGATAAAATGGTGATTTAAATCTTCTTTGGGAAAGGAAAAAGAGAATAAAATTTATAAGTAAATATAACAATATTTATAATTTATAATCTAAATTCCAAAACATTTTTTCTTACTTTCATAAAGTTTGTTGCACACTTTATCAGCGTAGTCGGCATAACTCCTACTCAAAGCACAAGCTCCTTTATACTCCGCATTTCCTTGATCCTTTTCACATTCTGAATATGTTTTCCATGATTGAACAAATTTTTCCGTATCCTTTTCATCTATTCCTTTGAACGTCAAACTATCATCCATTTCATTGCCATTAAAGTTTCCACACATTCCAATGACCTAAAGTAATAGATGTAATGGAGTAAAAGATAAAATCTAAAAAGGAAGACTTTTCCGCGATATCGTTTACTTAATTTGATTTCTATTCTTGATCCCCCGTTCCATAATATTTCAATCCCGGTGTTTGTTCTAAGTCTTAAGATATCTGTGGACAGCTGATCAATTGTCGTCACTGGCTCATGATTTGTTTTATACGGTAAAGAGATTTTACGGAAATTTACTTTGATTTCAGATGAACTTTGAAAGCTGGAATAAAAGGAAAATTAATTTAATTTCAAAATATTTTTTCTTATTGTCATACTTTACGGCTATTTGTTTTTCGTCTTGTCCGATGACCACATTTATCGTTCTTGGACAACTTTCTTCTTTGTTATCTAGACATTCTGAGTTTTTGACACTGATGGACAAGGGAGAAATTGATGAATTAGACGTGAACGTGTTGTCAAACGTTGTCATCACTGCTGTATACTCACAATGGCCTTCAAAGAAGAAATGCCTTCTATCGAAAGTTATGTAATGTGGATCGCCGGAGATGAAACAGCGACCTTCACATTCTTCATTTTCTATACACTGCCACTTGCCGTGCATTCCACAAATACTAAATTCATGTTAATTAGATAAATAGAGAACATTTCTTGTTTTTTTACCATGTTTCACAGTTCAATTTTAGTTTAAATCCTTGCTGATATGTTGTTTCTCCATTGTCTCTCACACATGGACATTTTTCTTTCGGAACGCAATTACTTCCATCCCAGTATCGATCTAAAGAGTTTCAATAAATAGTAAAATAGTTGAATTTAATTACTTCTTGGACAATAACATCCTGGTAAACATTGATTTTCACATTCAAGTTCCATTCCTAGCTCCCCACAGTTTTTACCACATCCGGATCCACATTCGAAAAATTCTTTTCCATTGTAACATTGTGGTTGTTCTAAGTCATTATTTAAGATACATAGAGAGACAGTAAATAATCTTTACTGCATATTGACGTTGGTGATCTCCAGTCAACAGAAATTCCTTTCATTGTACAAGCATAAGAATACTGTTCCTGAATTTCGCAAAGTGTCGAGTAACAATTTTCTATAGTCGCATTTTCGGTTTGGCTTAGCATACAATCGCAGATCTCATCTTGACAAATATCCAGATACTTCTCAATGCCTACCTCACTCTGGCAAGTTTTCCCTAGGTTGTTTTTTACCATGTCTTGACAAACCGTTAAAGTATTTTGAAAATTAATAGGATTTGACGCTTTCAGAGAATTGCATGGGTAAATATCTCTTTCTGGATAAGTATTTCGATCAGTTGGATCTCGATCAATCCAAGCATTGACAAATTGTTTAATATTTTTCTGGATGACTCTATTGAAGTCTTGATAATCATCATTCATTATTCCATTAAAGTATCCACAGAGGCCACATATTTTTTTCTGTGTCGTAATCGGAGCGTAAACATAAATATTTTTGTCCCGATCATAAAGTATTTCCGTGTCTATTATTATCCGAAAATAAAGGTTTATAAGAGATGATCAAAATAATAACCATCGATTCCTTTTATTTTAATGAATGATCCAACAGAAGTTACAATCACGCCGTTTGAATTGAAAGGAATGCGAACCTTGTTTTTGTTAACCAGAGCCGCTTCACTGTTTGGATACAAAATAATCGTTTGGGTACCGGTAGTAATCTGGTGGAAAGATATTATTAATAAATAAAGGGGATTAATGCACTTTAAAGAAGAAAGAATAAAAATAAGAATATATATATATATATATATATATATATATATATATATATTAGCTGAGAGCATTGTTCTGTATATCTCCAGGTTTTCTCTAGAGACTGACCGGTAGTAGCAGAGTCATGTCACTGGATTTGCTACAGTTTGTGCTGAGCACAATTAAATTTCATTGATTGATTGTTCATTTTAAAATCTCTTTTCCTTGCTTCATCTCACTTTTGACAAAAATCACCGACCTTGCTTGTATTGTGCAAAACGTTTTATTATTATAATTATTATAAATAAATATTTCATTTTTTTAAATATTACAATAATTATTTATTTTGGTAACTTAATTTATTTAAAAATAAGCAACAATTTTAAATTGGAAATCATTTTTTGTTATTTTGTTTTATTTTCTAATGGTACTTTTTTTCTAATTTTTTTGTTTCCAATATGATTAAATTTCTTCAATCAGTCGAATTAAATTTTTAACATAAGAATTTTCAATTTTTTAAAGAATTTTTTTAAATTATTAACAACATCAATATGAGTTTTACTACATTTATTAATATCACTATTTGACATTTTTCTTAGTCGATATATTTCTGAGTTCATACTAATTATTTTAATAAATGAAAATCTTTTAATAAAAATTATTAATTTTAAAGAATCTAATTGGTTGAAATTAAATCTCAACATTTTTAAAAAGTACATATTAAATTAATATATTAATATTTTAAATTACATTAAAAATTAAATAATACATTCAAAAATTATTTTAAATCTTTTTACTTTAAAATTAAATTAAATTATTTTTAATTAGTAAGAATCAAAGAAAATATCAATCATCCATCTGTGCAGGAGAGGCACATTCCGAATCAACGTAAAACATGCACAACATCAACACACAATTCAAAACATTCCTCACATTTATAATTTCCAAAATAAAATTGACTGGACCAATATAGTCGAAAAAACAAATTTCTAATTTTCTATAAAGGAAATTCTCTTTAATTAATTAATTTATTTATTTGTGCATAAATAAGTGAATAAAATGGAAAATAAAAACACACTGTTTATATAGATCTATATACTCCTAAATCAGAAGCAAGCATCATGAAAAATGAAGGAAAGGTTTTTTAATTTTTTTGTAATTATAAATCGTTAAAAAAATTCATTTTAAAATTTCAGATAAAATCGTATAATTTCGTCCAAATAATTTCATTTAAAAATAATAGATTTTCGAAAATTTGCAAATCTAAAAAATTAATTGATGAAATGAAAAGAACCGTTTGAGAATTAATCGTTTTAAAGAAATTTCGGTATTCGTAAATAGTTTAAAAAATTCGGAATTGTAAAATGCGACAATGGTTCAATTTATAACAGTAAATAACTTAAATTGTCAAAAACATTTTATAGTAAATAACTTTAAATAGTCAAAATATCCGTCACGGTAAATAGCCTAAAATAATCAAAATATTCATTAAAATAGAAAATTAAATTTGTGAATCGAATATATTCATCCAGAAATTTCGAATCGATAAAAAATTACTTTTAAAATCACTTAGAAATTCATCTGTCAAAGCTCGCCTACGATTGGTTGACCAATCAAATCGAGCCAATTGATTCAAATTATTCAAAACGAGGACTGGCACACATATCAGCAAAGTTCGGTCAATCCATACTAACTCTTGCTGAGTCATTCAATTATAATAACTGTGATAATAATAATAACCCGAGCAAAGGTGTCTTTGTTCAGGTTTTTAAAATAATAAAAACCAAATTTGAATTTTTTAAAATTAATATTGACTTAACTTTTATTTATTATTTTTTTATATTTATTTAATTATGTAATTTTAAATTTTTCACATATTATTATATATGCTTTTATAAACATAAGCAGCTACAAATAAATCAGCGAAAACCAATTCAACATGAAAAAAGAACGATTCAAAGTTTCTGGAACATCAAACACGATCAGTGTTGATTGTCTTTGTAGAAACAGAGAAGTGACATTTGACATAAATAAATATAAATTTAAAATTCCGAAACAGGCATTCTCGAATTTTACATATTAAGAAAGAATCTTTAGGCTTACGTTCTGGAAATAAAATTCCTCCAGCTTTTATCTTGGAATTTAAATATGCAAAGACTCTTCAGAATAGCGTTTGATATGGAGTGCTGATTATTTTAAGTCGCTGTTTTTCATCCAGTGAGGAAATATTTCTTACTAGAAAGACTTGTCATATATGACGAGTGAGCTGAATTTTCGTCTTTGAAAGTATCTGTTTTAATTTTTAAATCGTAATTATTATAATGTATTATCTATTGTTTCGAATTCTGTGTTGATTTAACAGTCGATCAATAGTAGGTTTCCTGCGCATTTTGGCGATGGTACTGCACAGACAGAACCGTCTTGATGCGGGCTATGCAGATTGACCATGTCCTTAAATGGATTTACTCCGGTTCTTCTGCAATTTCACATTTTGATCATAACGTGATTGACAAACAAACACACTTTTTAGACAAATATATTATATATCTTTAATCTTTCGTTCCCGATGAAAGTTAGAATGTTTTAATCAAATATGAATTGCGGAATAAGACAAATGCCTTTCTTTTAAAAAATATTTGATTATAAAACTTGAGATTTGTTTTCGAATGTCTTGTCAATTACACAACTTTACTGGAATTTTGTTCGTAGATTTGAAACCATTCGAACTGCCAGATGTATGTTAAAATGAGAAAAAAGAATATATTACTTCTACAACTCATTCTTTAAATTTTTATTAGAATTTCATAAATTGGATCATCATTCGCCAAACATTACCAATCACAGTCTATTGAACTCAAAAACAAAAAGGGATCAAAAAAACGTTGGATCAAAACAAACTGCCTTGAAGTTTATATTGTCTTACAAAAATATTGTTTTAAATAATTTTCTTCATATGCGTAAAGGAAACTTCAGATGCGAAATAGGTTGTAATTCTTGTATCGTTGTTTGTAAAGTACAGTTCAAGTTTCAGTATTATTATAAAAAAATTCTAAATATTTAAGAGTGACAACCTTTAATGAAATGCTGCAATCATTTTGAGTTTTCCAATTTGAGCATTCATAACTAGTATTAAAAAAGACATAGAATAATGGAGAAGCTCCCAAGCAATCCATAAACAGTGTATAGCCTCCTCTTAGAGGATAACTAAAGTAGCTTCCGTCAAATGTTTTGATGTGATGTCCAAGGATCACGCTACACTGATAATACGAATTGTATACGGTATTGTTTACTCCTAAAGATACTTTAAATAGTAGTTTTAATTGTCAGAATTAAATACGCGAAATAGTTCCGTAGTTATTTAAATCAGATTGCAAAGATTTAATAAAAAAGGTTTTACAATTTGGTCCTGAGTAGTTCTCTTTGCATCTGCATTGGTTCGGGAAGAAACAAGTTCCACCATTGGCACAGCCACCCTCACAGATTGCTACAATTATTAATAAATGTATATAAAATGTCATTTATCTTTTAATTACCTTGCGAGCATGTGCTCCCTTGCCAGCCTTCTTTGCAAACACAAACTCCTTTTTGACATTCCCCATTAATGCAGCTCGGAGAACACTCTATATCAAAGTCAAAGTCTTTAAAACATTTTATTTGGAATATACTTTGACTGAAAAAGAGACTTTCTACGTCATCAAAGGTAATACAACAGAATAGTCCGAAAAGACACGTTAAGAAGCGGGGCCTCAAAAAGACACCCATAAACTCTGAAGATAGAATTCGTCCACCAGATAAATAAAATAAAATGTTAAATCGGTTAAGATTTTGCTGAAATTCGTTAATTAACAAAGAAGAGATTGAAGAAAATTAATTTGGAAGAAGATTATATAGGCTGTCGAACTTACAATGTCAGCATTTTAGTTGCGAGTAAACATTTTGTTTGTTTTACCTTTGATTTGCAGCTGAAATTTATTTACTTTGCGATTGAATATTAAAGTTTTGTTTGTGCTTGATCCTTGATCATGTTTTTTCCATGTGGGAAACGTTTAATTTGTTTATAACTTCAGAACTCGTTGATCCCTTTTGGTGGATTAATAAAATTCCTTTTCAGTTGAAAATAAAGATAAATAAATAAATTTTATTAATTAAACATTTTAATTAAATAAAACAACAAATAACATCTCTCTTTACAAAGATCTTATATTTTATCTATTTTGAAGTATGTTCCTACACATAAAATTATACCACTTTTAATTACAACTTTTGTGAAAGTACTTCCGAGAGAAAATTCTCTTTAGAATTGTCGAATCAAGTCTTGAAATTCATCTCTCCATGGTTTCATGGGCATTTAAATTACATAAGTATTTTAGTATTGAACTATTTCTATTCAATTTAGAAAATACATCGACTCTCATGTTAGATGACTATAAAAGTAGGTTGACATATTGGTCAGAAAATTGTAATCTATAACTCGCTTTTACTAATAAATAAAATTTAAACAATAATAATAATAACAACACTGATCCATTAAAAAATATATTTCAAGAAAATATATTTCGACAAATCTACCGTCATCTTCAGATCACTAATTAATAATCAATTCACCTGTATATAAATACAAAAATGATGATTATGTAATTGATTGCATGAAATCATGCTAATCAAAAATTTTCAATAAGCTGGTTGAGATTGCCGAATGAACATTGATTTTAGGGCAACGTCACCTAATTAACAATGCTTCACACGACACTCTCTCCCAATAACTGTCAAAATGCTTACACAGAATTTTGAAATTATCAAAATTAACATCACAATTACATTTTTTCCTATGTTCTGCAATATTACTCTTACTCTCTTTTCGACAATGTTCTTGAATTCGTTTACAGAGATGATGAGTCTCTCCAATGTATGTGGCATCGCACCCATTACATTTATATTCATAAACAATATCAGAACAAAGTGTTAAAGGTGTAATAGATTTATTATTGAACATATTTTGAATTTTATGAGATCGTGATATAATTTTTAAATTTAATTCATTGTTAGTTACTTTTAATAATGCATTTTTTCAACCATTCAATGCATTTTTTCAATGCATTCAACCAGCTTATTGAGAATTTTTGATTAGCATGATTTCATGTAAACGATTATGTAATCATCATTTTTGTATTTATATACAGGTGAATTGATTATTAATCTTGAAATATATTTTTTAATGGATGAGTGTTGTTTTTAAAAGAAAATTATCGTCCGGAATTCGTTTTATCAATAATAATAATAGTTATATTAATTAATACAACTAACAGAAAGAATAAAAAGAATATGATGTCTGATCACAATACAAATTGAGTATTGTCCGGAAGAAAAGTGAAATTAATAAATTACTTCACCTTTTAATTGCCAATATGATCACGTAAATTTGATAATAGAATATTTGTTAAATGAATAGTTATTGTAAGTTTGCTTTTTTTGTATAATTTGATTAGAATAATCAAATAATCAATTGTTGGTAATAGAAAAGTCAAATAAATCAATTGATGAAAGTAGCTTATTCTTATACAAATGGATAAATTTTTCTTTAACAGGAAATATAACAATACTGCATAAAGATTACCATCACAAAACAACAATAATCGGATACATTTATCGCAAAGATATTCAAAAATTAATGTTTTGAAATTTTTTATTTAAATCTAATTCTATGGCTGAACCGCTAGTGCTATGAGAATTTAGATTTGAAAGTTATAATTAATATCGACAATTCTAATTAATAATATTTATTTAATGCTAAATTATATAAATAAAATTGTCACTCGTCTGTCTGTGACCACTCATAGTAACGCTTAGCAGAACGGGGCTGGCAATGAAATATATAACTATAAGATTTTAATATAATATACTATAAATTAAATAACTATTAAAATTGTCTAAAAAGGTAAATTACAATTACGACAGGGTCATTTTACGTGTACAACGGATTATCGATCAAACGTCTTTTACGATTGAGTTTTAATCAAAAGATATTTTTTCAACAAACTTGTAAGATCTAATTTTTCTTTCATATTTTCAGACAATCATTTTATACCTAACGATGTAAGGAAATGAAGTCTCAGATACAGTAAACAATTTTTTGATTGAATTTTCTTTCCTTCATTCATAAGCAATTTCAATACTATTGTATGATCCGTTTTTTATATCCGCTTTATTTATTTATTATTGTATTGCCCGAAAAACCAAAAATACATCATCCACATATCTCTTGTACAACACAGGTTTTGTACGAGGGTATGCATTCATTTTATCCTCAAGTGACTTCATAAATATTGATGCCAAAGTTAATGCTAATGGGGAACCTATTGCGACACCGTCTTCCTGAATGTACCATTCATCATAAGAAAGAAAAGGTACATTTTTGGCACAAAATTTAAGAAGTTCTTTCAGTGCCTGCTTGTTCATTATTTTATTCACAGAGCTAGAGTTTTCATCCTACATCTTTTCACACAAATCAATGGTTTCATCGATAGATACGTTTGTGAATGAACTGGAGACATCAAATGAGACCATACACTCAGAATCACATTTCGGTACCTGATTCAAAATGAAATCTTTGAAATCAAAGCTATCCCTAATCTCAAAATCATTTGAAATTAAAGGACTCAATAGTGAATAGAACCTTCGCGACTCTACTGAACCGTGTCAATCATTGATAAAACAGGGCGGAGTGGATGACCAGCTTTATGTATTTTAGTTAGACCATACAGTTTAGCTGGTTGTGAACCCTGGCATGTCAACAATTTTTCAAATTTCTGATCGATGCTTTTATTCTTAAGAAGACGCTTTAATATATCCTTCAATTCGGTTTCATTCTTCATCGGTAACGGTTTACTATTTTCTTTTAAACTTAATTTACTGAATGTATCTGTTCCTAATATGTCATTCATTTTACTTATGCAATCTGATTTGTTAAGTATGACGAGGCCGTTACCTTTATCAAATTTGTAATAATTATGTCCTTCTTTTTTCTTAAATCCTTTAATGTTTTTTCTTCATTATTTTTCATTTTCTTATTGTTATTAATGTAAATATTTGTAGCCTTTTTTAATTCAAATTGTTTGTCTTTTAATACATATCTTGAATCTGTGATTGTTTTTCTGTCTTGTCAATGTTTGATTCTGAAGAGTCCAGAGCATTTTTGCTTTCCTTTTTATCTTTTTGATCTTTTTAAATAATTTTAATTTTGCCATTGCCATTGCCAATTATATTTTTTTCATATTGTTGATAAATATATTCGATTTTAGATTTTAATTTCCATGTATTTAACGAAGATCTTATTCCATGATTAGGACTCTAGGATTATTGTTAAAATATGCTCTTCTTTAGGACTCATTCAAAATTCTCCCATTGGCTTTGTTGGGATATCTAGGTGATTCTTTTATTTTAAACAGAACATCAAACAATGAGACTTTATTATTTGAAAATATTTATTGTTATTCACAGGATGTACAAAATATAGAATCAAAAATTAGGTAGAGGACCTAGCCTATTAATGAATTTGTAGATTGGGTAGGAGAAAAAGCGATATTTCGCTTGCTTCAAGTGTATTTTAAAATATATAAAAAATATATTACTAAAATATATTAAATTTCTGTAGCTCGTACTTCTTGGTTTTTAGATGTTTGTTATTGATCCTTTATGGTTCTGTCTATAAGCCAGTAAAGCTACGCATTTTATATTTGTGAGCACTGTCGGTTATCTCATACATGACAATATTTTTGCATGATTCTGAGAAGTTGATTGCAAATTTCAATTTTAGTCTTCCGTTGCTGGGATTAATTGATTAAATCAAATCACACAACTTTAATTTTCTCAGTAATTAATTAAAACTAAATAAATAAGTTTTTTGCCCACTTCATCTAATTTTCTTTGTCCTTTTATAGTTCTTTCTTTTTATTTTTTTTGTTCTTATTTACTTTCAAAATAATTTAATTATCTTCCCTGATAAATATTTCTTATTTATTCTTGATTATTTATCCTTTGCCCTCTTCCTATTTTATTTATTTATATATAATTATTATTTTATTTATTTATATATTATTAATTTGATAACAACATAAATAAATCTTATTTTATCTGTTAATTAAAACAAAAATTATTTACTACTTTTATATTTTTATATATGTCTCAACAAATACATGTCATTTTAGGTTTAGTTTGTCAATGGACTCTCTATTCTAGTCATTTTTTCTTGGTCTCTTTTTTCGCCGTTTTCTTCGTCGGCTTTTGATTATTAACTATGCTGATAAGAGTTTAAAATAATAAAAACAAGTAGTTCTTACAGATAAAAAAAGAAGACATTTAAATTTCTTTGAATTTACTGAATGGCGAGCTTCTGGAAGCTTTTACCGACAAATCATCCATCAGAACTTTTGCAGAACTGTAAAGAAAAAACATGTTAATAAATTTAGGATCAATCAAAGTCATCAAACGATGAAAATAAGCAAAAAATAAAATAAGACTTTAAATGAACTTTTTGCTTAACGATGCGTATTAATGTTTTTGAATTGTTGAACATTGTTTAAATCGTATGAAATATTATTATTATTTGATATTTAAACAATAAATTATATTTTTTTCCATTAACACATCGAGTGTTTTGTAAAATCTATAACTTGTATAATACCTGTTAACAGCCAAAAGTAACTAAAAGTCGTCATAATATTTCTTTGGTCATTAATGTATATAAAAATAAATATTATATTTTAAGGAAAAATCTAAAAAGATAATTTAAGTAATTTATTTGTAATAATCGATCAGTGATAATCCGGATCATTCTAGTCTGATACCGGCCAAATAAAAAATTAACTATTTTATCAAATATAAAGATTTGAAAAAAACGAACGAAATTTCTGAAACATTTCAGACACAAAATTGAAACAATTATCTTCGTAAAAGAAATCAATTACAATCATAAAATATTTTTAAAAATCGATTTGTTTAAATATATCACTTTTGAGAAATCAATCGGTGCAAATTCGAATGTTGTTTAATGAAGAAATGAAATGAAATAATTCCCTCAAATGGTTAGTAAACCGGTGACGAACGAATTGCGGAAGATGTGTGTGGAGAAAATGTGAGTGTGTGTGTGTCGATTTGAGTGTATGTGTGGTGCACGACCGCTCGAGTGATTGTCGGTCAGTTCTAGAAGACGCCGGCTAATACGATGCGCTTATTGAAACAATAGAATAGGATGAAGACAAAATATCAAAGAAACATTTTGAAAGTGTCCTTCGTATAAATATCGCGCCACAACAGTTTATTACGCAATTGAGAATCACAATTTGGGGCGAATTGTCGTTCTGGCCATTGCCGAGTTGATAAATGTGGCCTTTTAAATAACATTTAAAAACACACCTTCTTTCATGATTTTTGACATCCATCTACATATTCCTCTATGTAGAAAGCACTGACATAATTATTATGAAAATATTTAATTATATCCCACAAATATAACCATTTGACGTCATTCTAATTCGTTAAATATCTGTTTTTTTAATAATGATTATTTTTTGAGGTGTTAGTTATTTTTTTCAATTAGCCAAATAGTGTAAAAGAAAAAAGTACATCAAATTTAAAAATCCAATAAGAATTTTTACATAAATAATAACAAATAATAATTTGGGTAAAATTTATAATTTAGAACGAATTTATTTTGAAAGAAATTAAAGTAACGTTAAGTATTTTTTACGAAATGATTTTCAAAATAAATTAAATTTAAAATAATTAAAATATATTTTTTCAAAAAAGTAGTAAATTTCAGAGATAGTAAAAGTTTAATAAATTTAAACAAAAGTAGAAATTTGATTTTAATATGTGTAAAATTTTCATTAATAATTTGTTGTGAGAAATGATGAATTCTAATCTTAAATCAAACATTTTCACAGGTAATGTCAATGCAACTAACAATTTGAACGACTTTCTTTATCCTTCTAAAATATTTATAATCTTGTTGAGGGAATATTCTAAAATGTATAATAATGTATGTAATTATATTTTGATATTTGTTTAAATTTGAAAAAATAAAGAAACCATAAATTGAAAGTGTTTATGTTTTTAATTCTAAAATTGTTTATTTTATATAAATAAACAAGATATTGAGAAAGTTTAAACTAATAAAAGAACAGGAAAAGGGTAAATATTTCAAGGAAAATAATAAATAATAAATTAAAATTAAAAAATAAAATTAATTTAAAAAGAAAGAGATAGTATAAAAGGTCATTATTAATTAAGACAGAGTTAGAGTTTAAGAGTTCAAGAAAGAAAGTCAAGTTTATTTTGTAATTATATCTAGTCTAGATGATGTTCCAAACGTCGCATAAATTAATAACAAAAAAAAGTATTTAAGAACGATTCAGATCAGAACAAAATGACAAAAGTAACTGAACGATTACATTGAATTGAAAAAGTTCAAACAAAAAAGGAACAGTCGAGAATTTAAAAGAGAAAAGGAAGAAATTAATGGTTAAATAACATATTATTATATAAGCACGCTGCAAAGTGTGAAATTAAACTTTAAAATACATGAACAAACACGGGTTGTCGTTAAGGCTCTCGGTCAACAAATATAAAGGCGCCCAGTGGCCAAATAAAATATTACTTTTCATTTTTACCTTGTATTTGATCTTCTATTCGATTCTTTCTGATACACTCTTAATCAAAAGAAATAAATATTCTCGCGAATGGGTAGTGCCGGACTCTGTATGGCAGCAATCTTGGACTGATACAATCGAAGGACAAATATTCGATATTCTGAGAATTTTAGATTTGAATCACATAATTCGGATTGCTGTGGCTCCGTTAACTCGAGTTTTGCTAATTTGTTCGTACTTGTAATGAAAGGATACAAATAAAACTGTTCGGCAAGTACGAAATACGAAATAGCGTTAGACAAAAAGCAAAAAAATCTCTGCTAGCAATTCAATTTTAAATTAAAATAATTAATTTTTCTATAGAATTTGAAATTTATGACTTCCGTTTGGCGATATTGACTCGCCATGGAATTCGAAATTTCAAATTTTATAATTATCATTAAAATTAAGTTTTTATATAAATATTCATAAATCATACTTTATAATAAATAATAATAACAAACACAAAATAATAAAAAATAAAATGTTTACAAAAATAAAAATAAAAATACGTAAATATAATTTCGTATTATGAATTATTATTCCATGCAACAATATGCAAGCATAAGCCTGCTTTAAGCACTCTAATTTTTTCAAAGTAAACTTTTCGGTCATCCTTAACACCCATTAAAGAGCATCAAAGATATACAAGACGTCGAAGGACAAGATAGCTATCAATCGTAGATTTCAAACCATCTTTTTCCTCAATTTCAACTACGAGCTTTTTAATGAAATACAGTTCAATGTATAAATATGTTGATAAAGATAAGGGGTGTTTATACACTTGTCACCACCTCCTTGTGGCTCTTTGATATGTTCTACATCCCGTTATCTCTCACTACGTTTACTTGTTCTACCACCCTTTTAACACCGTGTACTGCTTTTATATTCTCTTTTATCTCTTCCACTCTTTGTGGCTTATTCAATCGCTTTTCTTTATTTATATCTGTGAGGAATGTTTTCAATTGTGTGTTGATATTGTGCATGTTTTACGTTGATTCGGAATGCGTCTTTCCTACAGAGATGGATGATTGGTATTTTCTTTGATTCCTATTAATTAAAAATAATTTAATTTAATTTTAAAGTAAAAAGATTTAAAATAATTTTTGAATGTATTATTTATTTTTTAATGTAATTTAAAATTTTAATATATTAATTTAATATGTTCTTTTTGAAAAAATGTTTAGATTTAATTTTAACCAATTAGATTCTTTATAATTAATAATTTTTATTAACAGATTTTCATTTATTGAAAATAATTAGTTTGAACTCCCAAATAAATTGATCAAGAAATATGTCAAATAGTGAATGCGCTTGTGATATTAATAAATGTTGTAAAACTCATATTGATGTTGTTAATAATATCCATGTTGTCACAACAGTTTAATAATAATGTTTCCATGATACTCTCCTTCGTCATACTGTGTTTTAGTTTTTTTTCCGTGAGTTTTTCTATCTTTTCGAAGAAAACTTCTGGAATATCATCTTTTTTTAGCATCAATTTTTATCATCATATTTCTATTCAATCTTCAAATAATGACTGCCGACCAACCAAAATCTTTTCACAAACGGTCTTTGTATCCCACTATTATCTTGTCTTCGGCTTTGTATCTTTTTTTCACCTCCATGTCCAATAAGCATAGAACAATGATCTTTCTTGGATTTCGCGACTCCTGCAAATTGAAAAAAAAACGTTTCTCATTTCTCTATGAATGTCTACGCGTTGTCACCTTTGCGGAGTTTTTCGGGTAACAATTGGTTCGTGACGGTATCCAATGTAGCGCTGGTCGTCTTGTTATTAGCATTGACATTGTCTTCGGTGATTCAAAATTAAAATTCATAAATTTACACAAAAATTTATTCACATAATTAAACAAATTTCTCGTTACTTTAATCATTTCTCCGAAATCCAATTACTAAATTTTCGTTAAAATCAAATTTCTACTTTTTTATAAATTTACTAAACTTTCACTCATAAATTTATCTCTGGAATTTGACTACGCTTGTTAAAAATATTTCACTTTGAATTTTGAAAAAAATATTTTTTTAATTTTTTTGTAGTTTCATATACTTTTTATGTATTTTTTATGTTTTATGTTATTATTTAATTTTTATTAAAATTTTAAATTGAAAAAAAAACTTTATAAATTATTTGGCAAATTAAAATGTTTAACTAACTCATATTTTTTTGATTAAAAATTCATGAAATATTTAATTCCTGGTAGTCTTTCACTACTCATAAATTCACAAAGATAGGAATTCGAGATTCTTGTGTTGGTGCCAACGCCTTTTTATTTTAGAGTTTTGTTTGCTTCCACATGCACTCGTCATTTTGGGCATGTGCACCAGTGTTCTGGTCAACGCAATGTTGTGAAAAGTTAACCATTTTATGTCCGTAGCTCAGTCACAGATTCGGAATAAGCATTCCATGCATCACTAATGACGGTTGTATCTGACTGTATACGTTGCGTGATAGTTGTTAATAAGGTATTTGTACTTCGATCTTACAGAGTATGCAGAAAACAGTCTCTGGTGTCTCAGTGAATACCTTCATAAACCCACTGTTGAGATGCATACCTTCCGAGACTTCTTTTCTGTCGCACAATAATCAATTACAGTTTTCCCTGACATCCGTAACACGCAATGACAAAATGATATAGTTGTTAGGAATTAAAAATGTTAGGAAAATTTTTGAAAGAAAGTTATATTAAATATGTACAAATTAAAATTTTTATATAATTAAATATGTAACATTCGAAAAAAGAAAGTGTTGCGGCAGCAGCGCAGTGGAAGCGTTTAACACACCCCGTCCTCCCGCGGTGTATCAAGGGGAGGGGAGTGGGTTCGATTTTTTGATTGTTGTTGTTTATTTTGTTATTGTCATTATTTTTATTTTTATTATTTATATTGATCTTATTTTTATTATTGATGTATTCAACTTTATTATTTTTAATTTCATTATCTTTATTTATGTTTCTATCATTATTCATATATATATATA
>MQRK01116064.1:0-11670 GCA_001938485.1 Girardia tigrina
ATAATTAACATGCACACACATGAATGGAAAATTGAACAGAACGGAAAAAAATTAAATTAGTTGGAAAATGTCTGTATTTTATAAAAACAAAGAGCTATTAAACGAAAAAAAAATTCTTTTAAAAAAAAGCCTACTACGAATAGATTTTTTTTGGTGTGTTTTTTTAATTTGAGCGAAGCAAAAATTTTTACAAAAAAAATTTGGATTGGAAATTAGATTTTAAAAAAAAAATTTACAAAAAACAATTAAGTGGAAAATCACTTTTCGATTTTAGCGCCCTTTCAGAGTGGCGCCCCGATGCCGTGCATCTTCTGCATCCACTGTTGAGCCGGGCCTGCATAATGAGAAAAAAAACCTCATAACTTCAATAAATTTATTCTACATTTCGTCTCTAAAAGTCAAAAAGCAACAAAAAATTAAAAAAAATAGATAAATTATAATTTTTGAGGGATGACACAACTTTTGGGCCGTTCCGCCTCATGTCTTTGTATAGATTAATAAATTTGTAGTGCATGACTATCCAAAATAAAACTTTAGTATCCATTCTTAACATTTTCGAATGAACGAAGTCAATTAATTTCTAGAACATGGTATTTAGCAGATCATTCGAAAGGACCACCCTCAACTTGTCTCAAAGTATCTGTGAATGATAAGTAACAATGATTTTCCTCGCCGTCTTTCATGATTGAAGTGACTTGATTTAATCATAAGCTAAACAATTTGATGGGTCCCAAGGTAAGGGTCATTTGTCCAAGCAGATATTTTATCAAACTGTTTCAAGGGATGTATACATTCAGACCAGAAACATGTTGTTGGAACGACCCTATGACAAATTCATGTATTATATTATTATAAGTTTTATTTGACTCATTGTTCTTGCTAATGAATATTTTCTTTTAATTTATTTGTGAATGAATTTATTACTTTATTTTATTATGTGAAAATAAACTTATTTACAAATGATGATTTATTATGACAGTTAATTATTTTGTGTCAACGGACAATGGTATAAATACGTTATGGAAATGTTTACGAAACAAGAGAGATGAAGCTGACTAGTTGCCTATTAGTTTTATGTTTGGTTGCGTTAATACGTGAAAGCGTAACGCAATCATCAACCACTAAAAAGAGATATGGATACCAGAAAAGAGAAGGACGTTTAGCCCGAGTTGAAAATGAAGTCAAAAAGTTTACAAGAATTACGGCGTACTTTGAACGGGCGCTTCCCAAATATATTTCCTTCCTAAATGACACCATAAACAACAATTGCCAAATTAGTGGCAATAATCTAATTTGTGGTTTACTTCAAACAATCCTCAAAGAACTGAATAACATTGCCAGTTACTCTTGAGTAAACTAACTTTGGAGGATGTAGCAATTCCGTATCATTTGTCTATGATTAACAAAATTAAACCTGTTTTAGTAATAAAAAATATTATTATTTATTATTTTTCGTGATGAGTTTATTCTTGAAATATTTACTAATTAAAATGTTGCTTCGAGTTTGTTATAATTTCTTTTTTGGAAAGATTGCTATGTGATATTATTATGAGGAGTTAGTTAAAATTTTCAATTAACCAAATTATTTATAAAAAATTTTAAACTAAAATAAGCAGCAAAATTAAATAATTACGTAAAACAAAAAAGTTTATAAAGTTTAAAAATCTAAAAAAAAGTTAATTTTTAAAAAAACTAAAAATATATATAAAAATTGAAATAAACTAAAATCATAAGTTAAAACGTTTAGATTAATTAAAACCGATATCTTTTAAAAAGAAAATATTTATTAAAAATGTTGAAGTTAAATTAATTTTTATAATTCAGTCTATTAGGTTCGTTATTAAAATTGGAATTCATAATTTGTAAACTTTATTTCTCTTTAATAAAACATTTTATTTGTTTTTAACAAAAATTTGCAAAACAATTTACAACTTTAAGATACAATTCACAAATTTGAAATACAGAAAATATTATTTTTATTTTTGAAATACAAATCACAAATTTTTAAAATACACAAATATTAATCACTATTTAAATTTATTATTATTTAATAGAGATTTTAATTATAAAATTTTTAATATATTTATATATCTATATTTTATCAATTATTTATGGAATTAACATTTCAAAATTAATTAAGATATTTTTTTACTTATAACTGCTTAAAAACTTTTGGTTTTAAATATTTATTTAGAGATTATTTATAACAATTAATTATTTTCAAATTTTAAAAAAATGTGTCTGTTCTTTTTTATTTAAAAATTTAATTAATCGAATATTATTTTTGATTTATTTAAATTGTAAATATGATTTTTAAAAATATCGAAAATTTAAAAATATCAAAAATTTAAAGATCACCAAAAAGAACCCCGACACGGTCAAAATTTATAACGTCAAAAAATTATTTTAAAATAAATTAAAGTTAGAATAAGTTAAATATTTCATAACGAAATTATTTTGAAAATAAAAAGTAAATTATAAATTAAATTTCAAATTAGTTAAATATTTTTTTAACAAATGTAGAAATTTTCAGAGATAATTTTTAATAGTGAAAAGTTAATAAATTTATACAAAAGTAGAAATTTGATTTTAAAGAAAATTTAATCGATGAACTTTGACGAAATGATTAAATAAACGAGAAGAAATTTATTTAAATTCGTGTGTAATTTTGATTAAATTTTTTGTGTGAAATTGTGAAATATAATTTTGAATTCAACATTATCGGAGATAAAGTCAATGCTACTAACAATTCTAAAGGATAAAACTAACATTGGGCAAGGAATAGAAACACGGAGAAAAGGTTTGGTCTTCTTCAAGGTAAACTTTGACATATTTGACTCAAATATCAATACCAAAAATACAAATGTAATTTTGCATAATTTATTTTCTGTTCTCGAAAACGAAATTACTTTTAAAGGAAGTCTTCGATGTAAAAAACATTTTATTTTATTGATAAAAAATAAATACTGACATATAATTTAAGAATCATCAGTTTCATAAATAAAATGAAATAACAGAAACGATAAAAATAATAATTCGACCATACATCATTTTTATTAACTATCTTCTTCTTGACCCATATCCTTCTATATAGAACAGTGAACTGGTCAGACAAGCTTTTAAACTCTAGGATTATACATTTTTCAGTAACCTTTTCTGGAGGAAGTATCTTCAGATTATATGATCTAGACTTTCCTCTAAATTAACAAATCTTTAAAAAGAAAATGAAAAAATAATGAGACTAACTCATTTAATAAATCCGCTGTTTCTGAATTTAAATTGAATTGTTAGACATATTCTTATTCTTTGCCTTCTTTTCCCTTCTCATGAGACAGAATCGTTATTGAATGGCAATATTACTTGTGAGGAATATTTTCAATGTTTGATGTTTTGTGTTTGAATGTTGTATGTTGATTTGAAATTGTGCCTCTCCTACCCAGATGGATGATTAATATTTGAATTTTTATTGTCTGAAAATATGTAATGTTTAAATTTATTTCTAATTTCAAATAATTGTAAAATTTTAAATAAGTTAATTAATTTAATTTACAATTTTAAAATAAATAAATTAAATTAATATTTTTTTAAATAATTAATAATATAATCGCTATTTAATTAAATACATTTCATAAATCTGTTGAGATTGTCGCTTGAACATTTATTTTAGGAATGTGGGTCCTAATTAATAAAGCCTCACACGCAACTCTCTCCCAATAATTTGCAAAATTTGAACACAAAACTTTAAAATTATTAATCTCAAAACTACTTTTACACTTCTTTCTATGTTCAACAATATAACTATTACCATAAGTTCGACTG
Source organism: Girardia tigrina (assembly GCA_001938485.1). Taxonomy (NCBI): domain Eukaryota; kingdom Metazoa; phylum Platyhelminthes; order Tricladida; family Dugesiidae; genus Girardia; species Girardia tigrina. Next base: position 3,820 of record MQRK01116064.1, read on the forward strand.
TGTTCTTGGATTCGTTTGCAGAGATTGACCTAAAAAGGAGTCGAAGTCGGACAATTTTAGTTTTTATATCCTTCTATTGGGCCTGTTGTCCTTCTCTATCCTTCTAGATGGGCCTATTGTCAAACAGAAAGCATTACGATTTTATGAAAACTTCAAGAAGCCGAGCCATTAACAAGTTTTAAGTCAACTTTAAGTAAAAAAAGGAATTTTCTGCTAGTGAAGAAGGGTTAGGTGGGTTTTTGAAGAGAAATGCATTCCATAATGTAAAAATTAAAGGAGAAATCGCATCTGGATATGTAAATGCTGCCAAAAGCTTTTCTGTCGAGTTTGCTAAGATACTACAGGATGGTGGTTATGTTCCTGACCAAATTTTCAATGCAGACGAAACCGGTCTATATTGGAAAAAAATGCCCACCAGAACATTCATAGCGAAAACTCAAAAAACTTGTGGGGGCTTTAAAGTTTCTAAAGATATTGAATTGAAAGTTTAAGATTATTTAAAGTTCCAAATCCATGAAATAGATTTTTGATAATAATATATTTTGTCTTACCGTCATTAGACGATTAGACTTACCGGTACATTAGACGATTCATGAGGTATAGTTTGATGGTAAATAATATACCTATATCGTAGGGGTTTCATATATATATATATACAAAAAAATAGATTTTTAAGCACTTTTTTGAAAATTTTAGAAATGTTCGAAAAAGTCGATATTTCAGCACATTATTGAAAATGTTGATATGAAATCTGAATTTACGTATGTGGGTTTCTATTCAAGTGCATCAGCAGATTTTTGATATTCTGCTTTCTTGTACCTCTAAAATCGATGTACTTTTTGTGTAAATATACACATTCTGCTACTTATAGGAAAAAGTAAACAATATATGAAATTTCTAATTGCACATTCAGATAGAGAATCAAAATTTGCATCAAAGCCATGATATCGATTTTTGACACTAGAACTTTTAAAAAAAATTATGTATTGATTTTTGCTCGTTTGCACATGTGCAACTTCAAAAGCACTGTGCTAGAACATTAGAAATGTACGGCACAATGTGCATCTTCGATTAGCACTTTAAAAATATCGATTCGCACACTTGTGCAGTGATGGATTACTACTTTTTCCTACGGTTTCTATGGATACTGTAACCGTTACCATAGTTTCAACCGCCTTGAATCACTGTATCCGTTTCTTATGAAAAATGTCCCTTGGTTACCATTACTATGGTAACTAAGACATTGGTTCCCGTTGTTAGGGTGTTCAGAACCGTTTCTGTCTAGGCTATGGTGATCGCGACTGTTGCTAAGGACCCTAGAACCATTTCAGAAGCGTTTCTATGGAAACGGGAACGTTACTAGGGCATTGATTATTGATTTTATTGATCGGAATATTTATTTTATTGATTATCGATTTTATTGATGAATGATTATTTCTGATCGGATCAACCCCCCGGGGGGTGGGGCAGAAGCCCCATTTTCGCCTACTATAATTTATATTTAATATAGTAAATATATAAAAAACTTATTATATATATTAATTAAAACAAAAATTTATCTTTAATACTTTTAGTCATATACATCACTATCAGTACCGAGATGCATTCACTCAATGAAAATGTCACGATAATTCTATTGTCCATATGTTCATCTAATCAATCATACAATACTCATTATTATTCATATCAATTAATAAATGTTTTACAAAGTTTGACAAATTTTTGATTTGATTTTCTTCTTGTAAAAAGGACTCAATATAAACCTTATGTCGGCTTAAGTAAACTTAATTAAAATGATTGATTACTTTTGAGTACCCGTAATAGTATATCAAATTATTTTGTGATTTCTATAACTTTTAACCGAAGTCATTTTATTTCATTGAAAATTTAAATAAGGAAAATAAAAAAAGAAGTAAGAGTAATAATGATATGTATCAGCTGAGCATTCTGGCTTGCATTCTTTGTGTCTGTCGCAGATTTAAGTTTGAATATTTTTTTAAAAAGAAACTTCAAAATTAAATGTTCGAGTTCTAACAATTATAGTTATAAAAACATCATCCTTTTCACAAAATGGATGGAGAAATCTTTCTTATTTTATGAGTTATGGGTCTTCTTGTGGGGCCCTATCCTTTCAGTACATTGGCACTGATCGACCTCCCCAACAAACGATTTCTTGTATTTCTACTCAATTTACCGCCACTTTTCTTGTTTCATTGAAGGATTTAAACAACAAAACCAGTTAACGTTCATTTAGTCAGGGACGCGATTAAAATTGTGAAACATTTTCAAATACTAATTGAATGCGCAACCTTCAATAACTTTTATTCCAAAGGACAGGGAGAAACTACAAGTCAAGAGAGATAAGTCTCTTAATTACATCCCCTTAGGTAACAGGACAAAAACTGATAAATAAACTTCACAAGATATTCTGTCTTCCAGTACTAAACCAGGCCTAGTGCGCTTTGTCCAGGTGATTTTTATCCGAGGGGGTTTATGTCCTAGAACCCTCATATTATAATAATTGCGCAATCATATTTATGTTTATAAGCGAATATAAAATTACAATTGCTTTATTCAGAGATGATTAAATTGTGTAAATTCATAATCAATAAACAGTCTCCTCTGAAATGAACGTCACAACATTCACCAAACAAAACAGCTCTATTGTTATACGAACAATCGAGAAAGATAATTCCGACGTGAATGAATACAACTTTCCTTTGTTAGAATTAATGATAACTAATGGCAAAAAGGATACACAAAGATAAGTTAGCGGAAGGAATTGGAGAATGAAACAGGAGTAAAGACACACTTTAGTCGGTGTGTGCGCATGTCAGCATGCATATCCCTTCTCAGTGTGCATGTGTCCTTTATGCGTGTGTTTTTTGAGTGTACATGTGTCCTTGTGCGTCCCTTCTTGGAGTATATAAACTCCATCGACTGCCAGTCAGTCAAAAATGGACCCAAGTATGTCAGTGCTCTTTAGTACTTCCCCATTAATGCCTCCTTATTGTAGAGTGCGACAAGTCTCAATGCGATAAATCGAAGTGCTCGAAAGCTGAGTGCAAGGACGGGTGCAAGTGCGAGGGAGAGAAGTGCTCTAAGACGGCCTCGAGCTGCGGTGCGGGTAATCATTGATAATTCTGTGCTACTTTATCTTGACTTACGCCATTTCAGAGAATAAGACATGTCCAAGCAAGTGCAACAAGTGACAATCGTCCAGAGAGTTTACTCACATTCTTATATCACCGACTATCGTTTTATTAGAATAAAAATTTAAATAGTTTTATCTCTTTCCATTTGATTGTTTCAGTCGTATTTTATTTCAAATATTTTCGTAGCAAAATCAGTGTAAAACGAGTTAAATGTCAGTTGTAACTGTTACAACTTATTGCCTGGGACCAGGACACTGGTTGCCTGGATACGGGACAGCGGTTGCTGGAGACGCTTATTTCAGTGCATTTAAACAAACGATCAGTAAATAGTGTACATGTTTGACTGGTACTCATTTAATACGAACGCTCTTTTTTACCAATAGAAATTAATATTAATTTTATCGAATATTTTTTAAATCATCTTTGACTTTGTTTATTTACTGTTTAATTTGTTATTTAGTTTATTACTAAAAATCTGCTTGAACGTATTCCACTTATGCTGGAGAGTGTGTACCAGAAATAACGACACTTACTCTGCAGCTATGTGGACAGAATGAGACAATCTGCACTTGTCGATAGGGCGAATGCTGGGTAAACAAGTCTATCGTAAATTAGAATAAATAAACCAACTGATATATAATAAATGAACTTAAATTTGAAATTAAATTAGTGAGAGTATAATCAAAAGGATGAGTGAGTCGAGGGAGAATGACCGATGTATGTGAGACACAAGAATTATATCATAATTATTTTATAAGACTGGTATTAATAGGAGATACAGGTGGGTCAAAATAAAAATAAGGGAGGATTTTGGAAACTCGTATAAAATTTTGAATTAAATCTAAGAAAAAGAAATTTCAAAAACATTTAAAAATATATTATAAATTTAAATATAAGAATACTACAATTTAAAATAAAATAAGTTAATACACATTTTTTAAATTACTTTAAATGGAGATTTATTATAAAATAATTTAAATTAAAAAAGGTAATTAAATTTGATAAAAATACTTTTGGAAATCAAAATAAACTTAATAAATTTGGAATAAAATATGTGTAATAAAAACTGAAATTCGATCATAATTTGCATTTTCAATTGCTACATAAAATATTTGTAATTTTGAATTATTAAAATGAAATTTTTAATTTTCCTAAAATATAAACTAACTTTTCAAAACCGATTAAATAAAAGTTTTTAAAATAAAAATTATTTCAGTATTTTTTAATTAAAATTTTAAGTTAAATATCCAGGTTTCAATTCAGAACTCATAATATCAACAAGTAGAATATATTTAATATTTACAACCTTTTTAGAATACTTAAACAAATTAATAAATATTCACTCCTTTCCCCTCTTTTATAATTCGTTATTTACTTTCTTAATCCACTCAATTCTTCGACGAATTATGTTTCCATCTTTCAGATTTCGTAGTTCCATTCTTTTGACGATATCTGCCTTGATTTTGATTCGGTCCATCGAATGGGAAAGTGTCCTTTCTTTGTTTTATAGAATCTTATTTTACTAAGACTTTCTGACCATCCTCGAAATATCGATTCAATCTCTTTTCTCTCTCCCAATTTTTCATTCATCTTGCTGCTTTCTCTAAATTTTCTCTTACCTTCATTGTGATCACGTTGCTCTCTTTCACTGTTAGCTATTCATGCTGCCGCTTAGAAATGTATTTTTCTACCAAAACTCTGGAGTGTTGTATTTAGACAGAATTCTATCTTCGGCACAATTTGCCACTATGATCGTTTGTCTGTGTCACCTCTCCTTGTTATTATCATGTCTCTTACTGTTCAAATGGTTCTTTCTGATAGTCAGTTTAATTGATGTTGATATGGGCTATTAAATCTTTGTTTGATTCCGTATACCCTGCAAAATTTGTTAAATTTTCCGATCTGGCCTATCCCATAACCCATTTTGAAAGACTAATTGATCCTTTAGTTGTAATACTTCCTAGGTGATTTCATTCTTTCATTCATCTCCTGTATATGTTTCAACTAGTTCAACTCTGAGCACTGTCATTGTTCCTCTTTTATCCATTGAATCGTAGATTGATTCACCACTATATTGATGTTTCACCCTTGCTTTGGTGGATTTGTTTCGTTGTATTTTGTTTCACATTGTGTACAGACTTCATCATATATTCGTGATAATCTATCTGCGTTTCCATGTTCGTCGTTTCTCCTTTTCGTTCGTTTCCATTGTGATTGTTCAGTTTAACATTGCTCCACTATCTACCGTCTGACCCCTCTACTATCTCTGCAATTCTATTTTTTGGATATTTTATACCGACTACACAGCTGAAATTCTCACTATGGAGTCTCTGGCATATAAATCTTCTTCATATTCATCTTTAAATTGTAGCATATCCACGTTTTCTTCATTGTGCACATACTACATAATGTATACCACATCAACATCCTTGATATAATTATAGTTTCTGAAACCATGTCCACTTTTTCCACAGTTTAAACAACGATTATTTAAAGGACAATCTTTCCTCAAATATCCGTGTTTTTCAAAGTAATAACAATCCCCTCTGGTTAAATGCTCCTTGCTTCTCTTTATTTGCAATATAACTTCCTTGCTTCGTACCATGCCTGATGCACAGGGTGATTATATTGTTGTTTATCTTCTATTATTTTACTTGATCTTCTCTCATTACTTTTATTAAATCTTTCCTAGGGTATTCTACGTTTCATTCTCAATATTGGTTGTCTGTCGTTTGTTTCAGTGAATCCAGCTGTGTTTTGTCTATCTTCAGGATTCTCATATATATTCTAACTTAATGTTTGTCTTTCTTTGCCGTTTCTGAATAGAATGTTTGGACGACTAAGACATAATTCCTTTCTTCTTTTGACATGTTTTCCTCATGAATTTTTAGCTTCCGCTTTCATTTCGTCCACCGAGATGTTTGGTTTGAAAACATATCGATCCTTCAGAACTTGAGATTCTATCCACTTTTAACTGTTCATTTTCCTGAAATTTAAAATTATTCTCCGAACCCTTCATTCGAATGTTAAGAATCTTTCAGTCTCACCTTGACAAATTAGGCTGACTTTGTCAAATTTTTCAACACCGTTACTTTCTTTATAAATGCTTTCTGGAACCAATGTTTGGATTCCATATCTGACATGGGTTTCTTACCACCTTCTGTTGCATTTCCCCAAAGAAAGTTTGCTTGGTCTTTCAACAAATAATTACTCATTTCCGAAAATGTTAACATAAAATATTCTGAGCATTGACATATATCTCTGTATCATATTTGACCTTCTTCAGTATCGATTCCATTGTATTCATTCATTTTCTTCTCGAGGGTTTCCTTAAAGATTGATGGAAGCTCTAGTTTAGGAAGCCTCAAAACTTTAATTGGAATCCGTGCGTGCACACCAGTTAATTATACAGGTTTGAATTCAGAACTCATAATTTCAACAAGTAGTATATATTTAATATTTACTATTGTAGTATTCGTCTTGTAGCTCACGTAAGCCGTTGTGAACTTGAAATAACCGCCACTGTTCGGCCGGATGACAACGGCGCTGGTCAGGTTGCTGCTCGGGGCCAGATGGGGCCACCGCTTTGACAGCCTGTCAATCATGAATTCGAGATATTGCGGAGGGAAGTTCTCATCCTTCTTTTCGATATCTGATGCGGCACTCGATCCGATGTTGTAAGTTTTCCTAGAGAATCATTATGTCTTTCTTTTCCACCAAATACTGATTGATTATCGATTTTGACACCAATAATTTGGCCGAGTTCTCGTTGGCGTTTCATGTCGATTAATAGAAGAATTTTGTTCATTTTTGTGTTGGAGTAAACCGCGAAAATTAGATCGTATTATGTGAATGATAATGAAAGAATGATACACGTATAAAAATTTAAATCGTGTCAATTTTTATTTGTCGGTTTAATCGATGCGATCGATTCGACGAAAGAAACGAAAATGACAATCAGTTTTTGCAAAAGCAACGAAAAAGCAGCTTGTCATGATAATAATATTCTGTGGCAAACAAATAATCAATAATTATTTCAAATATTTAAAACGATAATTTGAAAGCTTCATTTAAGTAATGTTAACTTCGTACAATCAGTGATTATTTAAACAAGTCAGAAAAAATATTCGACATTTGAAATGGAAAATTTGTCCAAAAAATTTGTAAAGAAAATACACTGCAAATTTACAAACGATTGTTTTTTACATAATGATTATTAAAATTTTTACATTAACTAAAATAATTTCTCAAAATTAATTCCAAACACTTACGATTCAAATTACTCAGCACACTCAAAAAATATTTAAAAACGTTTTCTCAACCATTTACACAAATTCTCATTGTGAAAAATTCACATGCAAAAAATCAAAAAATGTGAAAAATCCCAAACTTTAAAAATCGCCACAATTACTCCACACAAAAAAAACCGAGAAGGTGGTGGCACACAAGAGCTATCTTTTTATATTACTTAAAAAAATTAATAAATTATCAATCAGCGGTGATTGGATGGGCACCTAGACGAACTTAAGATGATGATCAGAGAAAAATGGGCAAGACGTTCAGAATTCGTAAAAGACAGAAACGACACAACGTACTCGAAGTGGAAGTCAAGCAGACTTCTTATTCCGAGAAAGATTCGACAATGGAAACGGGAAAGAGCAGAAGCTCTTGGAGAGCAAATTGAAAAGATCCTTGC
>MQRK01116079.1:0-13218 GCA_001938485.1 Girardia tigrina
ACTTTTATAATATTCAGTATAAATAAAGTTTGAATAAGTAAATCAAAGAGAAAGTTATAAATATTAATTGTACAACAAAAACTTTAAAATTCTTAATCCACCTTGATCAGATTTCATAACAAATCTACAATTCTTTTAATATTTCGAAACAAATGTGTAAGATCTATTTTTTCATTTAACCACTTTTTTGTTTGATTTGTTATTAGGTCGTCAAGTATGAAATTTGAAGATCTAAAGTAAAACTTTATTGATAATTTACCAACATAAATATTTATGTCATTTATTCAAAGTATACACTCATATTATCGACAGACTTTTGCTATTTGAGAGGCAGCTTATGGAAAAATTTGGTTGGCTAAAATCTATCAATTCATGGACAGTCATTTTTACAACTGCTGGGAGAGTTTTTGGAGTTCATAAAATTTTCGAATTTAAAATCTAATTAATTTAATAATTAAATAATTATATTTCGAAAAGTAGATTTATAGATTATATTAAAATAAGATTTTTATAAAATAACGTAAAAAAGTAATTTATTTAAAACTAATTTTTAATGTTTAACAAAAAACCCATAAATAGATTTATTAATAAAGTAAATTGTAATTTTTTATGAAACGTAAAATTTAATTTTTGGGAAATAATAAATGAACTAAAAAAATATTTTGTAACTTTTGCGTAAATATAAACCAATTCAAAAATGATATCAATTCATAATTTTAAATTAAAATATAATTACTTTAAGACAAAATGAAAATATAACTCTCAAAAAAGGATTAAATGAAAATTGAAAATATAATTTTCAATTTTTTAAGAAATATAACTTATTTTTATTTTTAAAAAGTATATTTTCAACGAAATGGAAAGGTAATTTAAAAGTTGTTTAATTAAACTAAAAACTTAATTATTATTGAAAATATAATTTTATTTTATCTAAAAAAAGGGTAATTTAAAAGCTATTAAATTAAACGAAAATTGCGATTTTAATTTTATTTTTAAAACGATATTTTACCAAATGTAAAAATATTTTTTAAACGATTATGAAAACGAAATGAAAATGTTATTTTATAGAATGGAGAAATGTAATTGAGAAACGATTAAATTTATGGAAATTTAATAAAAGATGCAACAAAAACTTTGTGATAAATTCCAATAACTCTATAATTTTAACAAAAAAAGTATAAATTTAAAGTCTTAATAAATGAAATAACAATATCTATATTTATATCTATTTTTATTTATAATGGTCTGTGTAAAAATAAAGTGCGAAAGTTCCTCGAAAATATTTGTTTACAAAACTTTATTTGTTATAGAAATAAAATTTAGTGTCATGAGTTTACCTTTTGAATCCGAACCCAATAATGACATCTTCGAATTTGATTTTTTTCTTATCAAAAAGTTGCTCAAATTGAGGAATATATAGTAGTCAGTTAGAGAGGTCTGTTGATTATGGAAGAAGATGCAGGAGTTCCAACTGAAATTCCTGTAATTTTTTGTCATTGTCATAAGTGCAGTATGTAGTGTTGAATTGTTGTGAGGTAAGATAGGAGTCCACTAGTTTGCCAAACGCAGCTGGTTTTCTTTGAGTTTCCAAATCATATCTTTCAATTAGTTGAAGTAGACATCTGTTGTGATTGACGAAAAAGGTTTCATGTAGTCATTACTAATTACACCTACAGTAGACCTCAAAATACTCACCATCACCTTCTTTTGATGAATGTAGTGCTTTGGACTGTGTTTTGGTGCTTCATTGTCCAGCAAACTTGCAGAACGTTTTCAATTATCTTATCGGATCCACTTTTCATCACAAGCAATAATTTGATTTAAAAAGTGATCATATGTATATCTAGAAAGCATCATCAATCAAGCATTCAAACGATGTTGTTTCTGCATTTCATTCAACTCATGTGGAATCAAATTATGTAATTTTTTAACTTAAGCAATTTGAGCTAAGTGATTCAATATTATTTGCTTTGTGACAGAAATTGTTATCAATAAATCATGAGCATATTGCGAGGAATCCGACTCCACGGTTACCTACAGTTCGTCATTGTCAAACTGCGCTCCTGGGTGATCGCAAGACTCATTTGAGATTAAAATTTCCTTTTGCGAATTTCCTAAATAAATTTCAGACTGTATGCATTGTATTCAAATATTGTTTTGATGTTTTGCATAGTTTCTGATGCGGAAATGATACATTGAAACTCGTATTTCATAAAAGTTTGAATTTCTGTCTTTCCCATTTCTTAAAATACTGATTATTAAAATAAGTAATTAATAATTTTAATTTACTTTTATTGATGTTTTCAATTACCAAAAATATGTCGAAATCAAATAAAACAAACTGAGCAACAAATATTAAGTCATTGTCAAATGATAAATATTTTAATTCATTGTAATCATGCCTAAAATTTTAAAACTTTACAACCTAATATATGCCGTATGTTATAATGTCTCTCCTAAATGTAATGGCTAAATGGATTATAATTTAAATAATATTTATAAGATTTATTAAATGAAACAGAAACTAGTAAATCAAAAAAAAATTTATACCAATTCTTTATGTTTGCAGAACTGTATTTGGCCAAGAGAATTTTTTTTATCTTTTGTTGAAGGGAAAGAACTATTACATTTACTTTTTTGCGTAATATAAACTATTTATAATTTATACGTAGATCTTTTTAGATTTTATTGCTCAGGAATTCCAATTTTGCCGTTTTCCCCATTTTGGGACCTTAAAAAGATTTTTTGATCAAATATCTACATTATCCTTTATTTTCATCGAAAATGAGTAAGTGTGCCAAATTTTGTAAAATTGATTGACTTTCAAAATTAGGTTTCTAAATTCTATAATTATATATATATATATATGTGTGTGTGTGTGTGTGTGTATATATATGTGTGTATATGGTGTACGGACACCTAATACCGACACTTTAATATATAGAAAGTAAACTAATAAAAAGAATAATAAAACTAATGAAACTATTAAAGAAATTATTTAATTGATTATATTTAATTAATTTTATTCAATTTTAAATATAATTTATTTAGCAGTCTTCCATTTTCCTATTAAACAAAATATAACTAATAATAATTAATATTATTTGTATTTTTATATAATACCCCAAACCGATCTATTTCCCTTTATAAACTTATGTTTCATTTATAATTTAATAGAGTAATTGGGTTATTTCCTCTTAATTATAGTTTAAATTAATTTAAATTTATTAGTATTATCTTCAAAAATAAATTTAATTTAGTAACTTTTCGTGGTTTTTATTCAACTTTTTATTTCAATATATTCTAATATTATTTAGTTTTAAAATGTTAATTGTCTAAAAAAATAATTCTTTTTAAAAATAATTTCGATAAAATTTTTTAATAAAATTTTAATATTAGAAATTTTATTTTACTTTCCTTCTACAAGAAATAATTGCTTTACAAGCAAACTAAATATGATTAAGAGACACGAAAATTATTTTTTAAGACTAATAATTAATGTTTTCACCAAAAAATCTAAGTCATCGAAGCATAAAAGAAATAATAGTAAAAGATGCACAAAAAACTATTAATTATAAAATTGCTTTTTTCAATCAACGAAATAAAACTGTCAAGCTGAAACAAGAAAAAACAAATTTTTTCATTTGTTAATGCATTTATATATTTAACATATTAATCCGTATTTATTAAATATTTTCCTATCAGATTAAAGCATTAATCCTTTTGATCTAAATCAACATTATTAATTAACGTTTAATTATAAAACGTTATTTATGCAAAAAGAATTTTATTAATTATTTTAATTTTTATAATTATTATAAAATCGTTTGGATGAACTTGTATTTAAAAACTAAATTCAAGATTTTTTCGCTATATTTAACTATAAATATTACTGGTTTTTTGGATCTGCTTTTCCTTCACATAAATCTTATTTTCAACCCTATGAAAGGTAAGGATAGTTTAGATTTTAAAGAATTAGTTCTTAATGGAGTTCCTTTGACAAATGCTGAATATATGGTTTCGTATGATGTTGAAAGTTTATTCTCAAATGTACCCATTGATGAAACTATTCAATTAACTGTTCATTTATGGGAGAGAAAAGCAGATCCAAAGACAAGTAACATAAACATCTAGAAGCAGTTTTCGCTGATGTATAGCACAAAATATGTTTCATTTCTCTTCCATGAAGAATGGTGCATCAAGAAAGACGATGTTTCAATTTATTCTCCCCTTGCTCTATCATTGACATCTATTTTCATGTAGTTCATTGAAAATCACAGGGATGTTTATACTTGTGAAAGACCTTTTGTGTATAAAAGATATATGAATGATATTTTCATTCCTAAATTGACGATTAAATACCATCCGAATCTTAATTGAAATACTGTCTTTGAGCAGGACAGGAGATATTTAGAATATTAATAAAATAGAACCATTTCAGAACTTCATAAATTCCATTAATGATAATATTAACTTTATTACAGAATTGGAGGTTAATAATATTCTATCATTTTTGGATGTTCTTGTGAAAAGAATGAATGGTAAAACTGAAACAGATAGGTACAGAAAGGTAACCAATACACGACTTAATACAACATCAAAAAGGTATTACAAAGAGAGATAAAATAATAGTATAATCAATGGTTTAACTCAGAATTTGAAATCTTTCCTCAACATTTGCAGGTAAATGCATTGGACTTGACATTCCTTGGAAAAGTTTACATAATAATATTTATCTGAATAAATAGATAGAAAAAAATAAAAATTAAATTGATCTTAGTGGGCCTCCAATATCTTTCAATGGTATTGAGCCGTAGGCTCTTAAATGGTCCATCCCAACTAAAAATAACTAGCAGACCCCCGATAGGCCTCTACTAGGTTATCAGCTTTCCACTTACGATACATCTTCGGACCCCCAGTAAAAAACGACCAACCATGTTCGTATGTTCCATGATTTTGCATTCCTTTGGCCGTTCCCGTGGACTTTGAACAGCCAGCAAAAGGACAGTTGAAATTGCCTTTTTCAGAAAAATCCATTAAACGGAAATTTAACACTTCTAAGGAGATCGTTTCCAAGAAATTCGTTGAAACATTCGTATCGTCGGTTTGTGCCTAAATACTGCTTGTAAATGTTGGATTGTCTTCCTTTTTCCTGGTATCGCCGATCAGTTTTACCCCACCGCACAAATCACCATCACAACAGTCACCTATTTTTCTTCTTTGATGCTTCTGTTGAATTTGATTTGATTGATTTTCTTATTCCGTGTGATCTCTCATGTAGTGACTGGTCAGTCACCCCATTGATGCATAGCTCCTGAAGCAATACTGACATAAATAAGTTTTCTGCCTGTTTGGTGCCGTTTCATGATTCATTTGATATGTCTATTGAGTTCATTTTGTTCAGCAAAGGCCTTCTTGCAAAGTCCGTAGTGACATTAAATCATTTTCATTCTCAGTTTGACCAATTTCGGTAGATCCTCGGCCTAAAATAATCATGTTAAAGATTAAATGATCGAGCCTGCCTCGCATTTCGAGTTGAGCACCATCTGATAACAGGCTGATAATAGAGTCAACAGACGCGGTCTCTCCGAACAGTCATTCGCATCGATTCGTAGGCATTCTTCGAGTTTCTGTTTGCTTCTTCCCGCGATCTTTCTTTTGTATTACATTGTGCTTTTCAGAATTCTTTGGATACATAGCTGGCATTCTTCTATTGCCGAGGGGACATGGAATAGAAATTGATTCTACTACAAGTGTCTACACCCATGAAAATTGAATTTGTATACAAGATTAGCTTTCATTAGATTGTTAGTTTTGGATATTTTATAAAGTAATTTCTTACTTTTGATGTTAAGGACACTATCCTAACATTACCGATATTTTCATAAATGTATATATACATAGTGTAATAATAATAAATGAATATTTTTCTTATTTTTATTAATAAAAATATCACTAATAATTATATTATTTTTAATAACACAGTTGCAATTTAATTAATAGTGAAGTTTCTCACAATCTTTTCCCCACCGTTGAAAGGAAAGATATTTTTGATTTTGTGAACGAGATTATTAATTACAAGGACAATTCCAAGAATCAAATTATAATTGTTTTGTGAAAACATTTCACTTTTTAGTTAAATTATGGATTGAACTGAAGGAGTTTTCTAAAGTGGTTCTAAACTAATAATATATTTTTTTTAATTTGTAAAACGAATACATCGCTGAGTTGTTTCAAAAAGGAATATAGGAAAATAAATTAGAATCAAGTATAATTATTTTGTATATCACGTGTGTCTTTTAAAGCTCACAGTCATCTTCAAACGAGGTATATCAAACCTTCTCATGTAAAAAACTTTTTATCTCTTTCCTAGTCCCTAAACCTTGTCTCTATAGACTATCATCTTTTCTGGTGCCTCCAAAATAAAATAAGGGGTGTTAGCTTCTAAAATCAGAATCATCATGGGAGTTGGCTCAACAATCTGTTCGAGATTCAATCTGAGTATTTATGTCAAAATAAAGTCAACAAAATGGTGGAAAGATGGGAAGAATTAGGGAACAATGAAAGACAGTATATATTTGATTTAAGTGTTTTTACTTTTGCTGTTAAAAGTTTTGATATCAATAAATATATAATTGACTTAGTCATTAATTAGTTGTTAAAATTCTTTGATTTAAAATTTAAAAATAAATATTTAAAAACGGCGCGAACTTATGCAGCAACCTAATAATATTTGCGCAACATGTAATTTGGATGAGGAAGTTTTTCTTTCCATGCAGGGTTCAAATCTTTCAATTATTTTTGATGACTTTTAGCAGCAACTTCATCATTCATTTCTTATCATACTGTAATATCAACTTACAAAAAACAAGCTAACCGAACCGGAAATGTTAAGTGAATTTGTTTCGTAATTAATACCAAAAAAATAAAGATAATGACCAATTATTATCGGAACAAAACTTTTATTTTGAACAATAACAGAAGGAAAAAATATCAAGGTAAACAGAAATCAGGTTTGATAGGGAAATAAGAATAATTAATATATCACTAACTGTTTATGTTCAAAAACCTCTTCTTTAAGGATATTGTTGGAGATATTGATGGAGTTTGATTTCATTTGATGAAAGTTTCTTGGAATTCCTTATGTCAAAAATCCACGAAACAATAAATAATAGTCCACGAAATAATGTTTATTACTAAATTTATTTTTAATCGATTTCTATTAATTTTTTGTATTCCATTCAATTTAATTTCTTTCAATTGTAATTTGAGTAGTAATAATATCCCCGATTTTATGACAATTTTATGAGAGCAAAACACAAGCTTAAAAATTTTTTTTTTCAAATTTTTTTTATCAAATTTTTTTTATCAAATTGTATTGTCATCGGAAGCAAGCCTGTATAAAACTTCATTCATGAAAATAAACGAAAAGATTGCTATTCAATACAGTATATAAATTTGTAGATAACCGTAAGTGGTTTTTTGCAAAAAAAATTAGAAAAAATTATTTTTTTTCAAATTGTATTGTCATCGGAAGTAAGCCTGTTTAAAAAAATTCAGCTCAATTGGAAGACTGAAAGTGGTCGAAAAATCAATCGCAAGATTTGTTCCAGACAAACAGACAAGAAAGCAAGCTAATAAAAACGTGGTAAAAACAAGAACGATTAACTGATTTTACACATACCGTACTTCCATGAATATTTCGTTTCTCTATTGATATGAAGAATTTTCACCTGATGTTTGGCTTTCAGGATTATTAAAAAAACCTATTTTTCATCGGAGTTGCATTCCGATAAAAAACAACCATCTTTGTTGTTTTGTAAGAATCAAAAACTATAATGTGATTTTTATTGTTGGCTGCTGTTATTTCTATGGCATTAATTTTTTTAGTCTTTTTCATGACATTTAAATTTTGCTTATTGTTACTTGAGTGATAATCAACTATTTGAAATTTTCTCTTCTGTTTATTCTGAGTTTTCTAATTTTTCATCATTGAATATCTTTGATTGACCAGAACATTCTTTATCACAGACATCAAAATTTCCACTTTTGAATCGTTTCAAGAAGTACGTCTAGACGTTTCGTAATAAATGTTAATAAAATAATAAAAAATTTTAATAAAATGTTTAAAAAAATGTTTATATGATAAAATGTTTAGCAATAAATCAGCTCATTCAAATATCAAAATTATACATAAATTTAGTTCGTTCAAATATCTAAAATTGTTTTGAATAATTGCAAATTCAAAAAGTGAAATTAAATTTCACTGTCTAATTCATAGCAATCTCTAATTGGTTGACCAGTGAGCACGAGCCAATAGTAATTTTAATTCTACACGATGACTCGTCAATCTTTTCAATGAGTCACCGATTAATCACTAAATTGGCATGCTCGATCAATCTTTAAATCTAGAGAAAGAATTCTTTGTCTGAAATTAAATTAAATTCCAATTATTTTTTAATTATTTAATATTTAACTATTTACAAATATATTTATGTATCAGCAAGCAAGCAAAAGCAAATCAGCGATATTTTCATGCATAAATTGATGATTAAAAACGATTCGAATCTTAATTGAAATACTGTCTTTGAGCAGGAGAGGTATTTAGAATATTAATAAAATAACAAATATATAAATATAAGTTAAGCTTAAAATTCAGAAACAGTTGATTTTAATTTTTTTCTAAACGAAATTATCACAGCTGGAAATATTGTGTTAATAATACTTATTAATAATAATAATTATTAAAACTTTTATAATAAAACTTAAATGCCAAGTTATTAAACAATTTTTTTTATTCATAAATGTATGAAGTCCAATCTCATTTTAATTAAAAAAGTTAAGAATTAAAATTTTAAGAATATATTTACAAAATATATCGGAAATATTCTACAGCAAACAAAGAACAAAATTGTTATTAAAGAATTACAGTTTTCAAAAAGAAAAAACATTCATTTTCAGACAATTAAAAACGTTTGTGTTTCCATACATTAGGAAATCTAATGGCTTTCGATCTAAACTAAAATTGAACTAAGTCAGTGGCTTCCTGTTTTGTTCTTTAATTTCAAAAGAAACTAACGTCGTTCGTTATTTTGTAAGCGTCAGATTCAGCGAAATGTAATTTTTATCATAAAGTTATAAGTGCAAATATGTAAATTATTATATTATTTGAGCACATTGAAAAATCAAAGTAAAAAGATAATTTAATAAATTAAACAAATTAATCTAAATGTTTTTGATATTTATATTTATGATTTTTATCATTTACTTTTCTAAATTTTTAAGGATATAGTTTTTAATGATTCTAACTATTAATATGTGTCAGTATTTTTATGTTTCACTGATAACTGATAAATTATGGCAGTATATTCGTATCATAGAATACAAACTTACTCGGAAGAAGTACGCTCTTTGGGAGGAATTTTCCAATGTTTGAATTTTGTGTGTTGATTTGGGATTGTGTCTCTTCTACTCAGATGGTTGAATAATATTTAAATTCTTATTATCTAAAACTAAATTAATTTAATTTTATATTTAATGTATAAATTTATTTTAAATTAAAAATCACTAAAATTAAAAATGGTTTAAAATTTATTTAAAAGTTTGATATGAATAATTTAATATTTTTAATAAATAATATTTAATATTTTTTTAAATACTTAAAATTCATTTTAGTTTTAATCAATGAAATTTATGACATATATTTTTATATATTCAATAATTTTATTTGAAATTAAAAATATTAAATAATTCGAACGGTGCAAACCTACTTGAGGTTCGTTAATTATTGTGCTAATGAGAAATCAACTTGTAATGACAATCAAATTGTCGTATATGAGGAGTTGATTAAAATTTTCAATTTGCCAAATCATTTATTGATTTGTTTAATTTGAAATTTTACCAAAAGTTAAATAAATATGTAAAACATAAAAAAAAACGTTTCGATTAATTTAAATGGATGTATTTTAATAAGAAAATAATCAGTAAAAGTTTTAAAATAAGAATTTTAAAATAAAGAATAAAAAACAATAAATAGATAAAATTTATAATGATTTTGAAAGAAATGACAGTTACTTTAAATATTTTTTGAATTAATTTTGAAATAAATTAAAGTCTTTTACAAATTAAATTTAATAATTTATTGATTTATAAATAAAATAAATTTTATAAATAAATTTTACAATTTATAAATTATAATTTAAATTTACAAATTAAATTTAATGAAAATTTTATCAATTAATTTTCGCGAATTGATTAAATTAACGATAAATTTGTTTAAAGATGTGCATTATTTTCATAAGTATTAT
The DNA here is from genome assembly GCA_001938485.1 of Girardia tigrina. Taxonomy (NCBI): domain Eukaryota; kingdom Metazoa; phylum Platyhelminthes; order Tricladida; family Dugesiidae; genus Girardia; species Girardia tigrina. Next base: position 10,308 of record MQRK01116079.1, read on the forward strand.
TAAAAATATTAAATAATTCGAACAATGCAAATCTACTAGATGATTGTTAATTACTGTCAAATGAGAAATCAACCTACAATGATAATAAAATTGTTGAAAATCATATTAGTGTTCTTAATATTCTTAACTAATAATCTTAATAAAGATTGCATTGATCAATGAAACTAAGATGAAGTAAAATGTTTCTGATTAAAGTATTTTTTACCAACAAATAAATTTTGCAACAGTTTCTATGTGAATTGAATTGGTTTACCCTTTTACGAAGAATATAAATGTTTGAGGAGAATTTCAAATTAAACTTACTTGGGTTATGTTCTTTCCTCTAATAAAAACATATGTCTGACTTATCTTTTATTTTTTTGTTTGTAGAATCGTATGTCACTGTGTTTTGAGAATGGTAGCAAATGTGGTATCAATTTACAATATTAATAATATTTAAAAATAGTTAAACAGAACTTAGTAAACTTTAAAAAGTAAATATAATATGAAGAAAAACTAAATATCATCATAAATATTAAATTTTAACAAAGTTTAATAAAATGTTTATTCCAAAGAAAATACTATATATATATTAGGTATATGACTTTTTAAAAAATGCGAAAAAAATGATTTGGTGGAGTAGTAATGGGTGAACTTTTATGAAAGAGAGATAAGTATACCGAAATTATGCTAGTTATTTGAAAAAAGTTCACCCACCAAACCATTTGTCGACTTTTAAAATTTTACCATTGAAACCAATTTACCTTTTATTTTATAAATTATTATTAAATGCATTTTTTTCTAATGTCATATCAGAATTTTTGCTTAGTTAAATAAATATTATTATTATTGATTGTAGATATTATTAGGAATTGCATCATTAATTGATTTTTCACATGTATTCCAAGAAATCATCAGTTGCTGTTGCTAAAAACAAGGAGACGTGGAGTCGTAACGTAACGAAGTTTCAGGATTCTAGTAAAAAAAGAAGAAAATTGCCATTGAGATCACAGCGTAGGATTCATTGTGCAAAATACCAAAGGAATATATGATAATTGATAGATATTTGGGACTGGTTGAAGTGGATAAATCTAAAAAGAAACGAAAAAACTAATTGGAGAAGAAGTTCAGCATCTGTGGAATCACCTTAATTTTCTTATACTTTTTTCACGCTCACTTGTTGGGAAAATTGAGACGACAATGAAAAAATACGATGCATACTTGTAAAGACCAGCTGACAACATTTTATCAATTTTTCGGCAATTTATTCGACGTCAATAACCTAACTGGACATTGGCTATGTACTGAAGATAAAATAAATTCACGAAGTGATGATTCAGAGTGGAGGAGATTGCTTGCAAGAGTTCTATTCATCAGTCAAAGCGCAGAAAAGTGTGTGGTGAGATGATAATAAACCTGCTGCTGATGATGACGACGATGATGGTCATTATGATGGAGGTAGGGATTATGATGATGGTGATGGGGATGATGAAGATGGTGATAACGAGGACGACAAGGATAATGATGATGATAAAGATTATGAGACACAAATGTTTCCCTTTCAGACGCGTAAACAACGTTCGCAGCAGTTTACATGTAGTGCGTTTACGTTAGTGCGATCAGCAAAGTTGCCCATTCGAAGGGCGACTACAGTAAGCCATATTTTTCACCAATACGGCATCCAAATACCAACTCCTTCTCATTCAGGCGTATTCCGAGCTGTTTACAGGGAGGCGTCTCAACTTAAAGAAAACTTTAAACTAAGTTTGAATAAAAGTCTATGGTTAGTCATTTTTTGTTAGTCAAAAGTCATTTTGATGAGAAGATTCTGAATAAAAAGAACACAAAGTAGTTGTGTTGAAGAAAGAAGATAGGGAAGTTAGACTAGCTGTCTTGGTGCTACAGATGGCAAAGCTGCTACCATTGCAGACGCAATTCATAAAGTATTGAATAAGTACAGATAATGGCTGGCTAATAAAATGATTGCATCAGATAAAACAAATGTTAACACTGGTTCCAGGTTTGGTTTTGTTGTTAGACTTCAGTGGAAGTTCTTATAAGATCAGGAATCCGCACCAATTTTTATTGGATAGAAACTATGTATTAGAATGTGTATTTAGACACGTATGTGATCAAATGTTTGATGATATGACTCAATCTCCTAACATACTCTACCAATTTGTGATAAGGATTATTGAGGAGTACGACATGTTGAAGGAAGAGTTTAGAAATAGAGAGAATAACGCCGTAGATCTATCTGAAGAAAAACAGGGTTGACGTGAAGATATGAAGTATTTAGAGTATTTAGACATTATCAAAATTTCAACATTATGCCTAACATTAAATTTGGTTTACTGCCCGGTATCCGCAATGCCCATTGGAATTCACGCGCAATATTTACTTTGTTAGCCTACATACTGTTGCCTACTGAGCGAGAACATGTAGAACATGTATGTAGATTTATTTGTGGTGTTTGGTATGACGCATGGTTCAGTGATCAATTGTACTATCCACAGCAATACGACCGCCTGCATGATGCATATCTTCCTTATTTTAAGGCCTTATGCTGCGTGAAGAAACACTAGTCACAAAATCCTTCCTCTATACCAACTCATCGTAGTAATTTGTGTACTGAGAGGTCAATAAAAGTTTTAAAAGACATTGCTTCTCTCTGTCACTCAGTAGAAAAACGTTGTTTGCGTTTCCTGTTATCTAATGATGCTTGATGAATAGGCGCATTTGTAGTTGACTATGACTGTAATAATATGCTCCAGCATACAAATGTTTAGACTACTCGGTGGGTGAAATTTTTTTATAATTGAATGCAATTGTATATTATTTTGTGATTATCTAGTAAAATGTCATTTGTGGCTGGTATGCCGTTAAAATGTTATTTCAAAGTCATATCCTTAATATATATATATATATATAT
>MQRK01116155.1:0-12979 GCA_001938485.1 Girardia tigrina
CCTTTATTACATGATTGATTGCATAATCACCTTTCTCATATATAAGCTGCAAAAAGCCAGTGTTAATTTAGTCTGAAGATGGCACTGGGTAATCCGCCGAAATTAATTACGAAAATAAAATGTGAAAAATAGAGTTCACTTTTTAATAATGAATATCAATTGCCATTATTTTTTACATTCCTTATTAAATTTAATTGTTTTCGGTTTCCCTGAAATAAATTATTATCATAAAAACGTTTTAAAATTAAAAATTATTTTTTTACTAATTTGAATTTATTTTTTTTATTATTTTTTTAAATAAAATAGATATTTTAAATTTCAAAAAAGACACAAACGTCTTCTTTAGACATTCAGCGTGTAATTTTTTATTTAAATCATTTTCTTTTTAATAAAAACAAAGTATTAAAGAAAATATATTTAAACATTTAGTATTAGTTTAAACAATTTTTTTTGTTTCTTTCGTTTTTTCATATTAATTTTTTCAACTCGTGCAAAGGCATTGATCAAACAAACTTCAATAGTTATTCTTTTTCTATTATTTTTACTTTGTATAACATTCTTTTCACAGTCTTTTAATTTTTATGACAAAAGATATAGGAAATAATTTGGTGAAAGTACAAAATTAGTATTCAAATTTACAAAGGAAGGGTATCACTATTTCAGATTTTATGTTACTTATTCTATATTGTGTTTGTGTGAAGTATTTGTAACGTCAATATCAGAAGTCATTTTACCTCAATTTATATATTTGTTAATAACAATTATTCAAACAAAATTTTCAACTAATTCTTAATTTTGTAATCAATCCACCGATCTCTATTTTCCAATAATTTTAAATTTATTTTAAATCGAATCAAAATAATATTTAATTTTTAATTTTTAAATTTTTAAAGTATTTAAGAAAACTATTAATTTACGTATATTTAATATTCAATATTTTTGTGTTTTAAATATTCAATTTTTATTCATATCCCTAATTGATTCCAACATTTGAAAAATAAATTTTACAGATTTTAATTAAATATTTTAATATAATTTTTCAAAAGAGATAACTTATTTGATTTCGAAAGACACAAAAAATAACGAAATATGTATTCTAATAGGACATTTTTCTTTGTTCGCATAAGTGATAAAACCAATACAATTTTATATTTTAGCTTATGCCGATATGTTTCTTCAAAGAAGAGAAAAATGACTTCAAATTAAGTAATGTTTACGAATGCGTTAAATTAAATTATTTTATATAAATAAATACTAAATCTAACGTATTTTATTATACAGAGGTTATTAATATATTATACTATATAATATTTTGAAAATATAATTTGATTAAAGCTTCTTTTATATAATTATTGAACATTTTTCGATGTTGAAATACATCATCATCAGCAATATTTGGAAATTTAGTATAATAATTAAAACAATATAAATATTAATATACTAAATATCCGAAAATTGCTGATGATGATGTATGTAAGCATCGAAACATGTCCAATAATTTTCTAAAAGAAGCTTTAATCAAATTATATTTTCAAAATATTAAACTTGCGTTCACAAGACTTAATATTATACTATATAAATATAGTCTATATTATATAGTTATTTTTTCTTCTTTTTTATTAAATTTCAAAAAAATAAAAAGCATCAAAGAAGATCCTTCTAAGTTTAAATAAATCAGAAAATAATTTTTTTAATTATCAAGAATCAAATTATCAATTAGCGTGACAACAATAATCCTCGAAATTATGTTTATTTACTTCAATCATTATTTAAAATCGATTCAATAATCTTTCAGTATTTAATCGAGTATTGATCTACAACATTAATCCAGATTTAAGTCATGTTTAAAAACGAAAATTTCAATCTAATCCAGAATAATCGGTAAACTCTGTAAGGGACAGATTATTATGACCTTCTGAAAAGTGCACTCACCAGTCACAAACACCGGATGAGACCGCATGAATAGAACCCCTGTAAAACCCTGGCATGGTACACCGGCCGCACAGAGAAAGATAAAGACAAAATGGGTATTTTTGTACATCGAGAAAAAAAATATTGATTGTTTTTAAAATTGTTTTTTAAATTTAATGAAATATTTTGTGAATAGAAGAATCTTTATCAATAATTTTTCTCCCTGAATGTTTAATATCTATATCAACCATATCAATTATCGAAATTTTGTAGGCTTTTGTAGTAATTTCAAAGCACAATGATTTTGTTTTAAATACATTTTTACACAAATCATTAAGATTGACTATATAACTTTCAATCATTTTGCTTCACTTGATAAGATTTTTTAATTTCTTATCTTGATCTTTCCTTTCAAATGTTCCTACTGATTGTCAATGTTCTGTCGATATCCTCACAAAATGTCACTGGTGACAGAGCGGGCGCAGCGGTTTCGTGGCGGCGGCGCATTGATGTCAGGAGGTGGACTGCGGGTCGTGGTGAGAAACAACACAATAAAAACTCACTGAATTTCCCATAAGCAGAACAATTTTGTCTCCTAAAAAGATTCACATTATATGTTCATCTGCTCGCCAAAGAACAAATTGTTCCATCGGGACTGAAAGTAAGATTCAATTTCAGTTGCGACATCCTCTCCAGATTCATTGGCTTCATCGCCCACTCCATCGACTTGAGGGCGCTCGCCATCAATCTTGTCCCTCGCTTCATCATGGGGGCCGTTTGCACTTGCGCTGCCTCCACATCGGCCCGAGAACCCATTCGTCGGTAATTGAGCGTCTGACTCCTCCGCAAGTTTCATTCTGCATCTCTCTTCTTTCTCGGATTTTTCGCATTCTTTAGTGTTTCTTTTCAAGTCTTTCGATGCAAATTTCAAATTTAGTAAATTTTTATCAATGGATAAAAATTTCGTATTTTTAAAGATCGAATCAATTTGAAATTAATTTAAAATTTCCATTTTTTATTTCGAAAAGACTCTTCTTTTTTTATTACACTTATTCGAATTCGTATCAATAACTCTTTTATTAAACTCTCAATGTCATGCAAAAAATTTCGAGAAATATATTTTTAATCAAAGTATTTTTCTTTACAAGTGACAAATCAATAGCAATAACGTTTTCCAAAACCGTCAATAATATGTTTTTGCAGCATGAATACAGGCTCCAATTTACACCACCACATTTTGAAAGGGTCGATCACAACGGCCAAATTCGATGTGGTCGTTTAAATTCAAGACATTCTTTTTAAACGTGATTTTGCGAAAAGACCATTTTTTTATATATACTTTTTTATTTAATGATTTAATTTTTCTCTTTTACATTTATTTAACAAATAATTAAAAAAAATTTTTTATTATTTAAAAACGAATCAAATTTTCCATTAACAAAATTTTGCTTGGTTTTCAAGCTGATTAAATTGAAATATAAGATCAAAAAATGAATCACGATCCATAGCCACCAAACAACAAACAAATAAGAGCACCTACCAAGTCACACGAAACAATCATCACTCAATGAGTAAAAAATAACTAACAGAAACCATAAAATATGATGAAGAACGAGTATAGTTCAGAAGAGCATAATTTCGAAATTCAAAGTTTTCCGAATATAAGAACTCAGTAATCACATTTACGAATAAAAGAAAAGAAAAAAACTCAAGGTCAGTGTTAGGCTGGGAATAAACTTCCATTTTAAGTCAAAAAGAAATTAAAACTTGCAATATTTATTCAAAACTACAAAAGGTTAAATTTGTTATTTAAACAAATTTTCATTTTTTTATTTTCTTTTTTTTTAATTTTATTTACCAATATTTTTTAATTTCGATTTTAATTCGAAATTTTTAAAAAACCAAAATTCCTATTTCTGAAAATTAAAAAATTAACAACAACAATCTCTTACAGTCTGATTATGAATGATCAATCTTGGTTGTTGAAAATATTTCTCTGTACTTTAAAATTTTGATCCATTTTTCTTTATTCATACAAACTATGACATTCATTGTCAAATGCTTTGGTTTTTTATTGAGTTTTTCTATCAAACTCTGTTGAGACGACTATTAACAACATCAATATGAGGTTTACTACATTTATTATTATCACAAGCGCATTCACTATTTGACATCTCTCTTGATCAATATATTTCTGAGTTCAAACTAATTATTTTCAATAAATCAAAATCTGTTAATAAAAATAATTAATTATAAAGAATCTAATTGGTTGAAATTAAATCTAAACATTTTTTTAAAAAAAGAACATATTAAATTAATATATTAAAATTTTAAATTACATAAAAAAATAAATAATACATTCAAAAATTATTTTAAATCTTTTTACTTTACAATTAAATTAAATTATTTTTAATTAGTAAGAATCAAAGAAAATATCTATCATCCATCTGTGCAGGAGAGGCACAATCCGAATCAACATTCTACATGCACAATATCAATACACAATTTAAAAAATTCCTCACAACGACAATTTTAATTCCAATCTTTCAACCCCGTCTTCGAGAAGTTTCATTTTTCGATGTTTAACATTTAATTCCATTTCAATCAGTTCTCGTTTAATCATTTCATTTAAATCTATGACTTGCAATCATACTCATCTTGTAGTTGTTCAATTTCTTTTTTTAATGACAACAATTTCGATTTTAATGGCTTTCATAATTCATGAATTTTATTCAAGTCGAAAAATTAATCTTTTGTCGATAAGTCAAGAGCTTGCTCTTAAATTACGTTTCGATACCGTTAACAAAACAGATGTCTTATAAAGAATGGTATTCGCTTTTGAACGATTTTCAAGGAAAATGTTTACTGAGATTCCTCGACAAATGCTACCATTTTTACTTAGAATCCAATGTTTTCCATATCACTTTCCAAACTCAGAATTTGAGCGTTTGAATGCATCGAGTTTTAACCTTCTTGAATTTTGTTTGCGGCTCCCTCCAGGCAGACCGAACAGTTCCCGATGTCGGGAAACTGCGCAAATCTCTTTATTAACCTTTTCACGAAACAACAACTCAATATGCATATTTCCTGAGCAATGTAAATGCTGTCGGATTGATATGGTAGAAAATTTAGTCCTTTGGTTTTGGAGACGGCAAATTCACTCTTAGACTCGTTTTGAGATAATTATTAATAAATAATTAATTTTATTTAAGTGTTTTCGGTCGAGATCATTGAATTCATAATGAGACATTGATCAAAACAAAATCAATCAAATCATTTTAAAGTTAATAATATCGATTCAAATCGCATTTATTTCGCATCAATTTTCATGCGTTTGGTCAAGTAAAACTTTCACAAAAATTCAAACAAGTATCATTTAACACAGTTAAACTTAAAGTCAAACAAATTGTAAGAAAAATTACCCGTTTAAACAACATCTCTTCTTTACAAACAATTCTTTTTTTAATTGAATTTTTTAAAAACGATAATTTTTATTCTTAAAATATTAAATTAATTTTCTTTTAATGATAATCTGATTTAATCTTAATTTGTATAGTATTTTTTCTAATTATTTATTAAACTTAATTTAATTTCATCAATGGATTATTGTGTCATATAAACACGCTTAATAGGGTTTTCGAGAGACCCGTTTGCACATTAATCTTAGGATCTAAAGATCTGATATAAATTGCACTCTGCAATTGTCGGCCCTCGAACAACTGTGTCTGGCACTCTTGCAATACGAGACATTTTTATGTTAAGACTTTTTACTAGTTTTGAAATAGATAAAATAGTTTGACTTGTTTTTCGTTTGAACTATGTTATTAGATTTTGTTAGGCTGGTAAAATATTCAGACAATCCAATTCATATTTTCCTCTCCACTTTTTTTTAATTTTATAAATATTTTTTTGATATTTTTGAATTGATAATATTCAATATTTGAATCCTTAATGATTATTTTGATGCAAAAAACAATAAATATAATTAAATATTCTTAATTAACTTAATTAATAAATTCCAGATATCTCACAATTTACTCTTAAGAGAGAAAATATAAATTGCATTTATTTTCTATATTATTATTCTTACTTTAACATAAACTACTTTTGGTGATTTTTTCGTCTTCTTTTTTACGGACGTCATTTAGAGATAAAATATAATTTCCTTTGAGACTAAATTCTTGAAAACGAATTAAATGTAACTCTTTATGGATATTTTTAATTAAGGAATTATATTAATGAATTAAATATGTAACATAAAGATATATATTATATTTACTTTTACATTATATAAATATATAAATAAATATTTATTCCGATATTTCTCTTTATAAAAGGATTTAAAAATCAAAGGAAAATAATAGCAATTAATAAGTTAATCATTCTTTTATTTTTTATTACAATTAAAAAACGGCTATTATCATCCGAAAATGTATTATTAATTATAAAAAAATATTATTTTTATAAGATTACTATAGAAAGAAATTTTATATTTTTTATTGAACTAAATTTCTATAAGTCGAAATATAGAGACATAATATAATTGAAGTACGGATACAAAATAAATAAATACAATTCTTCTTTACATATGTAGAAACAGCTCAAATAATCATTAGTGAGCACAAGAAGGAGTGGAGGATCAAATTCCTAGACTCCTGTCCTTGCTAGTCGAGTATCCAATGAACGTCGTTTCTGAACTCACAAGTATCAAGAAATTGAGAATTGAGCATTCCTTTTTACGAGTCGACGATGGAGACACACAATCTCCAACTTTTTATTGTTTATATACACAGCCTCGTAGAAACAGCAGAATAATCAGAAAACATTTTCTACTAATATTAATAATACAAATGATGTCTGCTATGCATCTGCAATTGGAATTGATTAGTATTTTATTTTTCCCAGACAATACTCGCTATCGGAAGGCCAAGCTGCTCAAAGATCAATGTCTAATCTAAATAATTCTCAAAATAAATTGGAATTCCAAAAACAAGACCTACAATATTCCAGTAATCAAAACCTACCTCGACAAGGTAAAAGACTGCCTTCCATTCCACCCAGATCAAATTATCAACAGTCTGCTTCACCAATGAGTCTTCCGAGTTCAGAACATCATCATAATGAAAAGCTAAGAGGTCAACCTGACGTGAATCAAGCAAGATATAATGCAGCTTATCCAGTTGAATCTTATGATAATGTAACTTATCCAAAGATTTCTGAGACAAATTCGAGTTATTCTGATGGAATGAGAAATCAAAGACAAGACTCCTTTCATCGTTCTTTCGATCCAATTTATGATCAAGAATATGGATCAGATGCAATTCATTACAATACCCATAGAAAATATACTGATCATTCTATGAGTCCACAATTGGACAGGTAAAAATTATATTTTCATATAATCTTTATTTTTATTTTGTAAATTATTTTTTCATAAATAAAAATTGATTTTTGTATTTAATAAAGCATAATATTAAAAATTATAATTTTTTTATTCCTACAAAAAAATTCTCAATTACAAAATAAAATGATTGCATTACATTTTTTTTCTATTTGATACAAATCAAAGATTGTTTTTCTTAAAAGAAATGTTTTGAGTAAATAACAGAAAATTTGAGTATTTTTAATTTTCTAAAATGATATATTTATTTTAATTGATTTTTTGTATTGTTTTCCATGAAAAAAATTTAATTATTTTATATTATTTTTTTTTATAAAATATTTTAATTTGGCTATATTAAAATAATAATCTAGAAATTACTGTTTTATACTAAATTAAAAATGTTTATTATTAAAAAAATCTTTTACTAAACAATTAAATTAAAATATGAATTATAAATGTAAATTTAAGAATAAATTATTGAGCAAAAATTAAAGAAAATATTCGTATTTTGTATTAATTTCCCATTTAATTTTTATTTTATTTTTAAAGAATTTATACCGAAAAAATAATTATATATAATGAATGTCTTGATGATTGTTTATTAAATGTAAAATATATAATTATTTTCAATTTTTTATTAAATATAATTTTGTTTTTTATGATAAAAATAACAAATACTTCCCAAAGTGTCTAAGTGAAGTCTATTATTTTATTGAATATTATTTATTATTTATTATTGAATACAAAGATTTCATTAAAAAAATTGATTCATTATATTTCTTATAAGAGCCATTACAATTATTCAAAGTATGATCCCGTAACATCGAAGAAGCCTGGTGAACGAGAGCTAAAGAATTCGTGGAAAGCGTTTTCTACAGACAAATGAAAATTGAATATTTTCCATTTTAAGAAAGAAATTTTTTTTCCATTCTGAAAGAAATTTAGACTTCAGTCCGAGCTACGTCCGGCATGATTGATAGTTTCTAAATCCAGTTGCAGAATTTTTAACACTTTGAGTGCGGTGATATTAATATGTAATACTCATATGACGCAGACGTCTGCGTCATGTCGCGCTCAAAGTGTTAATATAGTCAAATTTGCAGTGTACCGAATTGCATTATAACGCAATAAAATTAATCGATCTCTATTCAATAATCTTGGTTGTGTCTCAGCATATTTCTTCGTAATTTAATCCATTTGGTTAAGATAGATCGTTTTAGTTATAGATTTATCAAGTTTTATGAAATTGTAATGAATGATACCTTAACTGGTCCACCAAACTACTACTATGAGCTGCTTTTGATGATTATTTAGTTTGAGACAGGGCTTTGGTGATTCTTCTTTATCTAACCATTTTCATCACACGTAAGGAAATGATGAAGAGAATATTTCTTTTGTTTCGTGAAAGTAAAGAAATGGAAACATAGAGACACAGATCTGTCAAGCTTTTTATATTTCTCGATTTGACACAAATTATCTAATATTGTTAGAATAGAAACCCCAAATGCTGCTACTAATTCACGAGTAGTTTGAGGTATTTCACTTTCCACTGAGGCCTTCAAAATTAGAAAAATATAACAAGCACGCGTAAATTTAAATCAAAATATATAAATAAAAGTTGACAAATTAAAAGTTAAATGATAAAAAATGATTTCTTAACCAGTTTCTAGAATTGATTTATATCAGCCTTTCTAAACCTATTTGAGACCATTTCAATCAATTCTTCGTAGTTCTTTTCATTAATTAAAATTTTACAAACTTTATCTTTTTAAGTTGATTGAATGAATTTAGGACTGTTTTGATGAAGAAAATTAATTCAGAATTTTTATTCTTCGAAAGACAGAAGAAGAATTTCTTGTAGTAAAACAACTTCTACAATATTGATAATTTATATCAAGGAGTTGAAAGGTTTCCGGGACATTTTATGAGAAACAAATTATAGTAATCTTCGACAAAATTTTTTTAACTTTCTTTAAGTGCATCATTATTCCTATAATTTTGCAGATAAATTTTTCACTGTTGCTTTTGTAAATTTGTGCAGTCGAAGGTAAAGGGACGTTGCAACAAGCCTTGTAAAGCCCATCAATTAGGATTCCAAGATGATTTTCAACAGAGTTTGGTCCTCATTCTACAAGGAACACTGTTGAGATATTTGATTCCAACACTAGCTAAACATTGATTCGAATTTTGTCAACATCTCTGGTTCTGAATTAAATAATTAAAATAAAAAATATTTTATTATTATAATTTTTGTAAAATAAAAATTTAAACACCTAAAATACGTTTTAAGTAAAACTTATATTTTCTTTTTGTGATTCTTTAACTGCATCAATTGTAGTTTTTATTTGTGATTGTAGTGAAAAATTGAAGAAATTTAAATTTGTTTGTAAATTATTAATTTGAATTTGAAACTATTTCTGAATGTCTGTCAATACATATTGTTGTGGATTTGATATCGATATTTATATAGAATAACATGGATTCTTTTTTAAACGATCTGATCAACAAAATAATAAATGGCAAAATAGATTCTGTATCTTAAAAACAATCACTTATTGTGAGACAAAGTAGACAAATGACCTGAAATAAAAAAGTTCACATATTTCATTGCAAATTCTCAATGGGTTATTTATCTAAATGACTGTATCAAACGAGAAATCAGGGACAGCTGCCAGTATTGTAATTCTATTAAAGAGAATTACTTTTCAGTTATCAGATGAAATGTCAAACTTTAATGCGACATTCAATTATTTTTCCAATCATCGAGGTTGAATTATAAAACATTAAGTCCCGGAATTGTTTATCAATAGTTTACTGAATTATGATCCATTTTCTATGAAGCATCATCTATCTCTTAATACATATTTCATCAAGGCTTATATCTGTAATGAAACATTCAAAACATTCGAAATTCAAAAAGAATAATCTTATTTCCCAACGTTTTCCGATTTTTAAATAGAAATGTGAATTTCGACAAATAATAGGTTAACATCCGGCCTACAATCCAATTTTATAGTTTAAAGAGGGCAATTTGAAAGGTTATTATGTACATCTGATAGAATTTTGAAGAAATACTGCCCTTTGGATTCATTCCAGCGAATCATGCGATCATTGCTCACCTCTATTATGAAAAGTTGCAACAGATAAATGAAGTTTTGCAAACGTGTTTCTCTGCCTATTAATCGTCAGATGTTGTAACTTAAACAACTCTAAAGAGATCAAGCATTTATAATTCTGGAAGATGATCTTGGGGTATATGAAGTAATAAAATTCTCACTCAAATACTCATACCGATCGATGACTTATTTTCTACTTGGATAAGAAAAATATACAGAGTTGGCAAAATTAGTGATTCCACATATAATATGATAGAGAAAATTGAAAAACCACAATAAAAAGATTATAATTCAATACAAGCAAGAGCCACCACGATTTTTTATGATCATTCGAATACTTTGTGGCATTGATGACACACAAGAAATTCACATGCCTGTGAGTTCAGTATCGTTGGCCAATATTTCCTGTGCTTTCTCGATGACTTCTGCACGGGTTAATCCACTGCCATATCAAAACACCTTGTTCATTAACAAAACCAGATGTTTTCAATGACATTCGCATCCATCGCATAAGCCAACCATTTACTTGTGTCGACTTCTTCATGAGCCAGAAAGTTGCGAGTTATTTTTGACGTGCATGATCCTGCAAAAACTTCCACTCAACTGTGCCGTACCATGCCGAGGTTGTTACTTTCAAGTAAGTGTCTAGGATCTCAATATAACAGAAGGAATTTAGATACAGTACACACGTTAATGAGATACATTATATGACTCATGTTACTCCTTTCTGTTTCTCATGAATTAGAATACATTTAAGCATTTGTACACTAACATATTATATGTGGAATCACTAATTTGACAGACCCTGTACAATTGAAAAACAACAGGAAACGATGTTTTGTACTTTGAAAGTTAATGATTGTTTGTTTACCATTTCTTTTACAAGTAAAATATTTATAAGAACTGTCCGAAAACATTTATAATACTTAAACTGAAGAAAATCTCAAATATATCTTTTATTTCTATTTATAAAAATACTTTCCAATACGAAATATTTACTGTTCTTTTCACATTATATTATTCAAATATATCTGAATTTTTTCGACAAAATACACAAAATAGGAATAATAATAATTTTAATTTTCATTAAGGAAGATTTGATACTCAAATATTAAATTAGTTTTCAGTTTTCAAACAAATTGAAAAATTAATCAAATAATTTTGAAGAAAAGACAAATAAAAATGTTTTCCTTTACATCAACTTTGAATTTTGAACATTCTAAAATATTTTTGTTTTAAAAAAATAATAATTATATTATCTTTAAAAATTTTGTTTTGTTTTACAGTTATTCGTATTATAACCATTCGGTTTCACACGAAAATATTCCACCAAAAGTGCCTCCAAGGCCAGTTAGAAGCTCTCATTCTGGATCTCAAAGACAACTTCCTCGAATAACGACAGATATGATCAAAGGTGCGCAACAGTCACATAATCAGAGATCAAAACCTAATTATTCATTTAATCAATATCCTCCTCGCTCATGTAGCCCTCCAACGAGAGTGCAAAGTTCTCCGAGAGGAATGCCTTTTTCTCATCATGAAATGTATGAAACAAGTCCTAGATCCTCACATTACAACAGTCATCAAAGTAGACAGCAAAGATTACATCAAGGATACAGAAATGATTCTATGAGCAGTGATCCAGCGTCTGAACCAAATATGATCAAAAGAGTAGCATCAAGAACCCCACCAAACGAAAACAATTCGATTTACAGTCCTTATACCGATGTACCGGATTATAATAATAAATACTCATCAAGATACATTCAACAAAGTTCTTTCAGTAGCAGCGAAGAAGACATCCAAACGTCAATTGATTGTACTAGTTGCGATGACCGGGATCATGACATTGAAAGTGTTTCTGAACGAGGTTAAATTTAAATTTTTTTTATTTAAATGACTTAAGACAAAATAAATTATCAAACAAATTATCACTAAGTTTAATATATGAAACTAAAAATGTTAGTACTTAAATTTAATACTTAAAGCGTAAATACTTTAAGATTAAAATAAGAAACTTGTATGTAAATAATCAAAAGAATGTGTTTTAGAAATATTGTTTTTGAAGAACTTACTGAAAGAGGTAATCAAGAAACTAAACCTTTCAAAAAACACACGGATAACATTTAACAGCAATTCACAGCATATCTGATGGCTTCTTTTACTCTTCGACTTTTTTCTAAGCATTCATTTTACTCATTTATGTCCACGGGATCAGAAAAGATTCGATGAGTTTAGTGTATTAAAACAGTAATGTTCGATCTTAGTGACCATAAGAATAGAAAATTATAATTGTTTTATTTATAATCGCTCTACCATAGGATTTGTTAAAGTTTTCAGTAAATATTAATTTAATAAAATAGAAAATTAGAATTTAAAAAGATAGATTGAAGCAATGTATGGCTATTATTTATCTAATATTTCTTATTTTCATAGTTTTGATTTCGGATTTTTAAGCATGTTTTGAATAAAAATACTTCAGATTATGTAAATAAAAATTTTAAGCAAAATAACAAAGATTTTATGATTTTAAAAAATCTATCTAAGAAAAATATTAATGTATGTAAAT
>MQRK01116193.1:0-11380 GCA_001938485.1 Girardia tigrina
CTAAAATTACCGTACTCAGAGAGAGCAAAAGAATTCAAACGATTTTTAGAACATCGAACACCTGTTGGCTTAAAATTGAGAGTAATCTTTGTAACTAATAAATGCCGGAACTATTTTTCCAACAAATCAAAAACTCATATGTGTATTAAGGCAAATCTAGTTTATCAATTCAAATGTCACAAGTGCGAAGCCTTGTACATTGGAGAGACAAGTCGTCATCTCCGCACTAGAATTGCTGAACATGCTCAATCGAGTAGAAATAGTTCGATATTGAGTCATATTAAAAGATGTAAAGGTAATCTTATGGATAACAATAAAGATTTGAAATAATTTTGACACAAATTATGAAAGGATTATTGCCGAAGCATTGTTAATAAAGCATCATAAACCATGCTTAAACGTGCAAGGTGATTCATCTAATCATATTAAAGTTTTTTAAATATCATTAAAATACTTTTTTTTTAAAAATGAAAAAAAACATGTTTTTGAGACGTATGATGTAATATTTTTTCAACTATATAAATAGTAATTATATATATAACTTTATTTCATTACACTGAAGATGCCGAAATGGTGAAACGCGTATGTATTGCGAATAAATTTAATATTCAAAAAATGGCCTTTGTTTTCATTATATATATATATATATATATATATATATATAATGTTGGTTTGTCGGTCAAACTTCATGATCTACTTAAAATTGTAAGTAGATAATTAAATAAAAATTATTACATATAAAATATTAGTCTAAAATGTGAAATGGAAGAAGAAACGGAGTGAATTAACATTGTTAATCTGGATAGCCCACATCGAGACGGTTCTGTCCATGCAGCCCCTTCGCCTCTGGGCACTTAACCGACACAATCGACTGAAAACCGTGCTGGTATACCAACTGTTAAATCAACACATAATTCAAAACAATAAATAAATTGTGATAATTACAATTTAAAAACTAAAACAGAAACTTTCAGATGAAAATTTAGCTCATCATTCTTACATGACTGGTCTTTTGCTAGTTGTTTATATTAGTGTAAATTTTTTATTTTATGTTTCATGTAAAAAATAAGTCATAAATGCACATCAACATTCACTTGATAAAATTACAAAATAGAAATGATACAATTAAACATTCGTTTTCTTTTGTCTGATTGAAATTACTAAACAAATTTCGATTATTATATTTCATTATTTATCTTTTTATTTTCTATTTATTATTTTTCGAGGTTTAAAGTATTAAAAATAAAAATAATTGTCTGTAAAAACATATTCTATGATTTTTAATAATTTGTTAAATTTTGTATAATGTTATCGATTCGTCTGAAGTATTTATTCGAAACGAATTGGATAAATGTCCCGTTTACGTTTAGTTTTCATAAATTATTGTCATCACGAATTATTTTCAAAGAAATATTATTTTTTATTAAGCGTTTTCGATTTCTCTTGAAATCTTTTGTATTGAAGACTCAAATGTTAAGTGTCACCTAACTGTTTAAATAATGAGACAATACAGCTGTGCTCGTACTGAGATCTTCCAGTTTTCACAGCTGTCTATTCTCCTTCATAACTTGTACATTTGAATCATTTTCCCTTATAAATATAATTTATTTTAAAGAAAATACATTTAAATTAAATCCATAAAAAACAATAATAGAGACATAATTTTATAGAACCGATTTAACAATTTATTATTAAAAGCAATTATTTATATTTACTTGAAATTGTTTTCATAAAATTAATTGAAATTGTTCATGTCTCTACTGAAAAAAATATAATCAGAACTCTATATTCTATTTTATTTGAGTCATTAATTTCGGTGGATTAATCGCTATATTCGGACTAAAATTAACATTAGTATTATATAAATGATTGTATAGTCAGTAATGTTACCGTAAATAATTACTGTAAATCACCTTTCTTTTGCTTTCGATACCCTTGTGCCTAATTTTATATTTATTTACTGTATATCTAATTACCCTTTTCCCAGTCCTTGGGGTGATTTCGTACTATATGCGACTACCTCACGTGTGGTTTAAATGAGTCGGAATTTACTCTTATATATATATATATATATATAATTAATTGCAAATTATTTTTGCAATTATTATCTATAGTTATATTGAATAGTCAATATTGCTATAAATATTTAGTTTTTTATATTAATTTCAATAAAAAAACGGAATTAGTATTTCGAGTCGTATTGCTGCGACTATTAATAAAAGTAAATTCCGCGCTTCGTCTTCGTCAATCACAATTTTTTTAATCTGTTAAGAAGAAAGAACGGTACCACTAGAATTCCGTTTCTTGGTTTTTTGGTTCTTTACCAAATCAAACAGTCTCAATGAAGTTCAAGAATCTCCAATAATTTTCTGCCGAAACTAATCAAAATTTATTTATTTATTTACTAATCACCGATCACTTAATTTTTTATAAAGGATTGCAACATTTTATTTATGGTTACAAGGCTTTTATTAAAGATCGATAAACCCTACAATAATTATAATCAGATGAGGACGGTTAATCTGCCAAAATTAATAATTACTATAAAATTCAAAAATGAAGTGTTTAATTCTGAATTTTATTAAGCATCTGATTTTAAATATTTATATACCTTTTCCAAATGAATAGCATAATTTAACGAACCATTAACATAATTTCTTAAATATTAAAAAAAAGAATATAATTCTTTTCATTTTAACTTGAGAATTTTTCATTTTTATAAATAAAAATTATAAAATACTTATAACAAATTATATATTTAATTTCACATTTACTTTTCTACTTAAATTAAATATTTTTGCTTCTTAAATTTAATCATTTACTACTGCTTACATACATGTCTTAAATTCAGGTTTTATGTTAAAATATAAAGACAAAGAATATTAGGAATATTTATCATTACACCATATATATATATATATATATATATATATTGTTTTCCAGTTACCTCTCTTGCCGAATTCCCCAGTATCCACAACATATTATAATTACTGCAATCTCCCTTAGTAACATCACCAATTGCTTCAATTATCAGACTTCCTAGAGTTCTTTCACCACCAAAATCGCACCCAAGCAAACTTCTTACACATGTCTTAATCTTTGTAAAAACATTTTCTATTTGATTAAGCATCTATGGATAGGGGGATAAGAATTTCATAATTGATTCAAACCTAGAAATGATTCCCTCAAGGATTCTTGCCCTATGTGAATTCCCTCATATTCTCGTATGGATTCTTGTATTGTCTATTAAAATCTTTGATTTTCAAGGATTGTTAAAAGGACAGAGATATGAAAATTGTATTTTTTGCCTTTTATGTCAAATGAACAAAATTTGATATTTAAATAGATTACGCCATTCTCTTGAATTAGAAATTTATTGATGACTTCAGTTAGGGAGCATAAAATATTTACATTTAAGTACAAATTAATGAAAAAATAAGTATTTTTGAAAATTGAATTTATATTTTAAATCAGTTTAAAACTAAACATTCTTAAGTTAAAATGCAAAAATTATGTTCGTTTTTATATAATTAAAAATTTTTGTTAATGGTTTGTGTGAAGAATATTTTTGAATGGTGTTTATTGTGTGTAGTTTGGTATATTGTTTTATGATTGTGTTTCTCCCACCCAGATGGAAGATTGATATTTTAAATATTTTAAAACGTCGGGTTGTTTAATCAATTATTAAAATTTAAATAATTACTTTAAAATTAAACTAATAATTCATAAATAATATTTTAATAATATTTTCTTAAAACAAATAAAAATAATTCAAAATTAAAGTATAAATTATTTTTGTAATAATTAAATTGTAATTTAAATTTGTTTGAACGTTAAAGAACGAATTTGTTTGACGTTAAAGATTAATATTAAAGATTATCAATCAAGAACGATGACGAGCTACGCAAGTTTTACGGAGAATTGTTCTAGTGGCAATTCAAATTGTGATAATAATAAATATAAAGAAAACCCAATTAATCTTTGATTAATAGTTTGGAAAATTATGCTATTGATTTGTAAAGTTATACTAATCGCTTGGAAATTGTATAAATTACAAATTCATTTTTCTTTACATTTTTGAATATTTTTTATCATTGAACCTTTAAATTATTTTTGAAACTTTTTCAAAGAAAAATGTTTAATTAATTATGGTAGTAGTCAATTTAATAATTATTGTACTAATTTCTCAAATTATTCAGGTAAGATAAATATTTAAAGGATTTTTATTAAAAGGACGTAGATATGAAAATTGTATTTTTAGCCTTTTATGTCAAACGATCAAAATTTGGTATTCAAATCGGTTATATCATTTAATAAATCGGAAAAAACTTTAAAGGCTAAAAAATTGTTTCATAAGCGTGGTAAAACTTTGATTATATAATACAAAAAATACTAAAAAGATTGCAACTATTATTTTATTCGCTACAACGATTATTAAGTAGATTCACAAAGTAGTATATCATGAACATGGTTGTCTTAAGGGTATTATAGATTCTATTTAACTATAAAACTATTTTCAAAATGTTAAATGTTAATGAAAATTAAACATAAATTTATTATTAATTAACACTAAAAGTACAAATCTTTTAAATTGACGTATTGATCTTTATGGACTTAAACCAGTGCAGAATTCCCTAGCGCCATGTATTTGCTACTACCGTCCAGTCTTCGGGGCAATCATAATTATATAAGTATTATTTTCGAATTTTTTGACGACTTTCCATATTACAACAGTGTAATTATAAATTATTTTTTTATATTTCTTTAAGGTAAATGATATGTTTTGCCAAACTAGATAATCCTTTAACATCGGCCGTTATAGTTGTAATAGAATGACACTCCACTTATTGTTCCTTCAAAGATTAGAAATTCTTCCTCATCACTTTTTTTTTAAAAATTTAAAAACATTTTTAAAAATAGACCAATGAACTGATAGCTCATACATAATATTTAAACAATAATGCTCTCATAAAATAGAATTAAAACAAATTAATTTTTCTTTGTTTACTAATTAAATTTTTATGAAATTAATTCTTTTATTCGTTTTACTGGAATAAAACTATTATTCTTAAATGAATGAGAGATAATATCAAATTTTAAATTTCATCAATATTTTATAGTAGATATTACTTTGCTAATTACATTCCTTTTCATTAATTAATAAAATTATATTTTTTTACTAATAATTATACAAATTAATAATTATTACAAATAATTATATCATGTTTGAAATGATCTCAAATTTATTGGTCTAAAGTCGAAGTCAATGAAAAAATTTGTTAATCTAACTAAATATGGATTCGTATATATCAATCTTCACTTTGAAAGTACAACAACCGTTTGCTACTGCGTTACCCTTTTAAAAAGTGGTTTCCTAAACGATTTTTTCCTTTTTCACACTTTCTTTTGTAATCTTTTCAAGTTTATATATTCTTTCTGTAAACGTATTTCAAGTCATTTTTATTTGTATAACTGAAAATGACATTTAGATTTCTATTAAGATAATTTGTAATTTTATGTGTTTTCCATGTAGAAATAAAATGTTCTTATCTCCACCAAAACTTTGGTGGACATTTAATAATTTAAGTCTTGTTCTATAACATAATTTGATGGAGTTAGAAGAGCAAGTTATGATTTTTAAAAGCTATAAACAAATCAAGTTTTTATTTTTTTAACTCAACTTTAATGAATGAGAATTTAAAATATAACCTCTTTATGAATTGTGGCTTTTATTAGTTGAAGTGAAGATTTAATTTTAATATATTCTTTCAGACTTCTAATGGACAACTCACAATAGTTTCGTTAGACCTAATATTATCATCACTCATTCTTTTCAATAACATTTTAATGATAGTTTGTGATACTATTCCAATAGTATCAGTGATACTATTGTAAGTTATCCGTTAGTAATAATAAGTTCAAACTGCTTAATAGATGCCAATATATCGGGAAAACAGTGAAAGAGAAAAGCAAAATCATTTCACTTCGATAAATACATATTTAATATAAATTTTTGATTTCCTTTTATATTACTGTTTTAGTATTTGTGGTAATTGGCCATCGTTTACATCATTAATGTAAATATAATTTAATTTATAACACCCCAAAATCTAATCTATAACACCAACATTTTTTATTTTAAAACTTAACTATTGAAAGACTAACAAGTTTTATTCACGTTATATGCGAATTAGATATTATATTATCTTGTCGATTACAATTAATCCAAATAGTTTTAATTTGACTATGATCTAATATTTTGATATTGTTCAATGAATTCGTTTTTTTAATTTAATAAGTTATAACAATAAAACTATTTTGGTGAATATTATAATTATAACAAAATAACTTAAACGGAATGAGGACACAAAGAAGATCACAGAATCACAAGATCACAGAAGATCCAAAATCACAGAAAATAAAGAAAATGAGTAGAGAAGTTATGTATGAGATGACTTTTTTTCAATTTTTCGTGAATCTTCATTAATTGATCGCTAAGATCTAAGGTAAGAGATTGGTAACATGATAGCATTACTGGTGATCTTCAATCAATACGAATAATTGTCTTTTAATAAGAAATTAGATTAGGCTTTAAATAATCTGAAGGAAGAGAATTTTTCATGTTTTATAGTTGGAGGTATTCTTGGAAAGTGGATCATTAATTGTTGTTGGAAGAGAGATTTGTCTTCTTAAGTAGATTTGCAAAGACCACCATGATTTTTAATTTACTTTCTTTTTTAATTTAATTTATTTATTTTTTAATATTTTAAAATTCTTATTATGTTTTAAATTGTCATTTTATTTATATTATCGTTATTATCCCTACATCAAGATTGTTAAGGACCAACCCCTTAGAAGTAGCAAAATAATGAATTGCTCTCCAAGAGGTACTAATTCCCAAAAACTCAACTTGTGTTCCACAAATAACATATTAATATATTTTATGATTATTTATAACCTCAGCTGCTTGTTAACATATGATACTAGACTTCTCTAAGGATACGGGAGCATCCTTCTTGGAGGAATGATGTTAATTACAGTCATCAATTTTTACCTATTGAAACCTAGCAGATGTCTAATGCAACAAATTAGAAGATATGGTCCGGAAACTAAAAGAAACCTATCTTGATTCATGACAAAAATACAGGAACTTGAGTTGGAATTACCATCATTCTCTATACTTACCAGAACTAGGTCCAATTGACAATTGTTTTTCCTCAATTCGAAAAATATTTTGAAAAGAAAAAAATCAATTCTGAAGATGTAGTAAATTGATAATTTATAGATTCTCGCTTACGATATTTTTATGCAAATGGCCTCAACAAGATGACATTCAAATGGCAAAAGTGTGTTGATAATATGAGTGCATACTTTGATGATTGGCATAAATATTTGCATTTGTAAATTATCAATAAACTTTTACTTTAGTTCTTCAAAATTCGTACTTGACTACTAATTTATTAAATTCAGATAACTATGATTTTCATTTTCTGAATGTGTTGTTTTGAAGATTTGACATTATCAAAGTTTTAAGGAGTTACAATATATGTATTTTTATGTGCATGTCCATCCAATTTTCCTTTGTGAAAGTATTGCAATATAATCTGATGAATGTGCTCTTTTTGGTTCTTTATTTTAAATTTAAGGTACAATATTTTTTTAAAATAAATAAATACATTTATATTTTTTCTAAAATGTTTAATAGAGCTTAGTCAAATAAGCAAAGACTTTTTGGCCAACACATTAATCTTAAATAAACGTTTGATAAAATTTTAATACATACAGCAAAGAAGTAGGATTAGGGATTATAAAATCCAAAAAGAGAAGATTATTTATGAGATTTTAGGGTATTTTAAATTTATTTTTTCAAATTTTTAAATTTTATTTTTAAAAAGCTAAATTAATTAACAATTAATTAGATCTTTTCACATGAAAATTAAATTTGTAGGATCAAGTAAAATATGAATTTTTGATAATATGATCAAAATAAATAGATAAACCTTTCTTCATCCAAGATTAATTTTATAAAAATGTCTGCTTTTTCAGAAAAAAATTATTTGTTTTTGGAAATCACAAAACATTTTTTATATCTTTCGTTTTTAAAAGTAACTGAATATTATCATTTCAAAAGAATTATTAAAACGGAAATTCTTATCTTTTTCTTTTAAATAAAAAAATAATAAAGTCTTTATATTTGTCTTTTTATCAGTGATTGAATACCAAATTTTTGGTTTAATTAACTTAAACTGAAAGGAATTTGTACATCCTGATGGAAAATTTTCATGAATCAAAACCATTAAATTTGCCGTTATTTATTATTATTTTTAGATAATTTGGTTGTAAATTTTTTATTTAAAAAATTCAAAAGAAAATATTTTTCATCAAAATTTAAGGAATTAGTCATTTCACATTTAAATTTTATCTTGATATATATTTAGAAACTAATATAAATAATATATGATTTTTTTTATTATTCGTGCACCTCGAAAAATTCGAAAAAAGACTTTTCAGAGTTATCAAAATAATTGGTAATAATAATTTATTTTTCAAATAATTTCTAATACAAATTACTAATAAAAATATAATATAATGAAGAAATCTCGAGAATGTGTGATTGAAAAGGAGTTGTAGAAGGTTTATAGAAGGTTTTGTAGTTAATTTTATTTGGAAGTTTTTAGTAATTATCAAGTTTATCATTCCTATGGTGATACAAAATATAAGGATAAATAATAAAAATTACATATTAATTTAAAATTTCTGTGATATGATTATAAACATCTGGTCTCTTGTTGAACAAAGATCTATCTTGATATCAAAATAAATAAAGAATTTAGATAATAATTTTAGATATTATTTATTAATTACGGATTTCACCAAAAATCAAATATTATAACCAAAATAACTTTTTATTTTGTAGATTAAAGTTAATATTGTTAAACATTATGATAAAATAACGCGGCCAAAATAATTTTTTATATAAAAACAGGTGGTCATGTGCCCGTTTGTGTGTCGCGTAATGCTTTTATTATTTACTTACAATTATAAGTAGATATTAAATATAAAAAATTAAATTAATTTAATTCAACAATAATTTAACATCATTAAGATAGCTAAATTCATTTCAAAACCATACAAATGCTTGAATTATTTTTTGAATTGAACGGTTACAGTTATGGTAGTTACAGTTCGCATAATTATGTGGGAATTTTTTTTCTGTTTGTGAATGTACTGTAATTATACAATACGGGGCAATAGTATAACAAGAAAGTGATGACCAGAAAAAAAATTGGTGAAATACGTGTATATAATATAAAAATTATAGCAACGAATCGAGCGGTACAAAGGTAAAAATTTTTAAAGCAGCATTCATTTTTATTCAATATTATTTTTGGAGTGCTGCATCGAAAATTATCAGCCGACCAACAGTTGCAATCTTGCTGAGTTGAACTGATTATTTTTCAACATTGAATTTATTTCTTTTTCTTGATTTTTCTTATTTAAGTTCAAATCAATTGCTAACTGTTGAATCGTTGTAATTTTTACCACTTTTTTCAGCATCATCTAACCCAGAGCTGGACTTTGCTGATACGAATTTATTGATTTTTTGAATTTTGCATTCTATTTTTTGAATTTTTGCTTTGTTAGTCCTAATCAATTGCTAAATGTTGAATTGTTGTAATTCTTTTGACAACTTTTCAGATCATCAAACCACGAGTGGGACTTGGCTGATACCAATTTATCTATTTTAATTTTTTTTGTTTTTTTTGAAATTTATGAAAATTGTAGCGACCAGCAAAGATCGACACGCCGGGCTAAAACTCTAGTAAAACATAATTAAATAAAAGCACTCCAAAAAATCAAAGGAGGTTATGGAAAACTTTCATTCAATACTTAAGAACAAATATTTCTTGATGAAAAATTTAAATTAAGAGACTTGAAAGTCAAAGATACTTGTATATTTATAAGTAGGAGAAAAATATGACAATGTTCAATCAATGTTCAATCGGCAGTCTTAACCAGCTTATTTAGAATTTATGATTAGCATGATTTCATGCAATCCATTATACAATCATTGTTTTTGCATTTTATTAATGATTTTCTTTATTATTTATTAATAATTCTCTTATACAAGGTACTAAAACTAAGGCAAATAGAGCAATTCTTCAATTGTTGAAAAAAAAGCGTTTCTGTTTTTTATGACGAAATAAACAAAATATTTCTTAATTAAATAGCAAAATTAAATGAAAAAGATTTTAAAATAAAATATGAGAAAATGCCCTCATAAAAATTGATTCTAGAATTTATTTAAGTTTTTTATTGATTCATTATTCTAATTTGTTATGCCGTCAAGTAATATACCATCGACAGAAGGAAACATTGTGAAATAAATACTCACTTTATTGAATGAAATTAAATAAGAATGAAAACAAGATAATATCAAAAGTTGTTTAATAAAAGCCATTTGAAAAGGAGTATTTCCAAATATTATATCATGGCTAAAAATGATTCGTAAACAATACCAAAATGTTAATTAATATATAAATTGGTAGAGACATTGGCTATTTATCATTAATATTTTCAAGGCAATGTAACTTCAAAATGACATAATTTATAACTCTTCCTGAAAAATGGCCAAACTTAGACAAAATTTTAATAATTCAATTTCATGTCGCCTTTAGTTCAATAATAATTTAAGTTCCGATTCATGTCCGGCTGCTCTGCTAGCTATAAAAGTAAGAGAAAATGGGACTTCTCCCTCACCTCCCTCCAAAAGAGGTTACCCGTTGCCATGGCAACGGTTCAGGTTACCATAGCAACTGTTCCGACTCACTTGGAAACGCTTCTGATTGGTCCTTGGTACCCTAGCAACGGTCGTGGTTGATCTCTGATACCCTATAAGCGTATCTCAATGGTTCCCGGTTCCTTAGCAACGATTGCGGTTACTAGCAACGGTAAACAAGGCAAGTTTTTTATTAACAACAGATACACTGATTCAAGGCGGTTTTAATCATGGTAACAGTTACCGTATACATAGCAATCGTGACCCTTTCCATATCAACCGAAGATAAAAGTGCTAATTGATCGTTGCACAGTGCACAAATGTGCTAATCGATACTTTAAAAGTGCTAATCGGTAGTGTACATTGTGCCGCACATTTTAATGTGCTATTACAGTGCTTTTTGAGCTGCACATGTGCAAAAGTGCAAAAATAAATACATATAATTTTTTTAAAGTGCTAGTGCCAAAAATCGATATCATGTATTTGATGCACATTTCAATTCTCTATCTGAATGTGCAATTAAAATTTTCATATGTTGATTACTTTTTCCTATAATTAACATAATGTGCAAATTTACACAAAATACACATCGAATTTAGA
>MQRK01116215.1:0-17237 GCA_001938485.1 Girardia tigrina
CTTGAAATTTTGTCACAATTTTCTTCAAACTTAACACACTTACTCATTCTCGATGACAATAAATGATTATGCAAAAATTTGATCGAAAAAACTTTTTAAGATCCCAAAATGGGAAAAAACGGACAATTCGCAGTTCCCGAACAATATTAATTGCAAGATATCTACTTATAAATTATAAGTAGTTTATATTAATTTTTAATGTTTTTTTAATTTAAATTTTTAAATTTTAAAAACTTTATTGGCAAAGTAGAGTTCTGTCTGCATAAAGAATGGATATAAAAAATTTAATTGTATGATTTACTAGTTTTATGTACTTATACTATTTTCTTAAATTTATGTATTGAATATGGTTAAAATTATTGTTATATTTCTTATTTTTTTGGTTTGTCACCCAGGCAAAAAAATAATTAATTAACATTTTAAAAATCAAATAAAAATTTACAATGTTCGAATTTAAATCACCATAACAAATAATACGAAGACTAAAATATCCAAGATTGATGCACGTTATTTATTTCTTAAAGACCACGCAATGAATAAAAATCATCAAACATCAGAAATAATTTTTCGACCGAAATTCGCAATCATAGAACTAATTCTATCAACCCTAAATTTGATCTTCTCCCACTGTAATTAAAATAACTAATTCTTTTAACACAACTTAAAGGTTGCTCAACAGAACCACATGATGAACATCTAAGATTCTGATACGACACGAACTCCACGTCTCAATGGGAATTTTCTGATCAACTTACATGATAATTATTATTCAACTAACTTTATATTGTTTCTGGGATACTATGATATTTTTATTGTTGTTATTAGTATAATACATTTTATATAAATAATTAATGTCATATTTATTATTATTTTACATAATAAATTACCTTTGATGTTTGTAAATTTTCAATTTCTATAATTCGATATGGGAATTATATATGATTATTAGAGTCGCTTGTATTTAATAGTAGGCAAGCAACTAGAAATAATATTGCGACTTAATGCGTTGCATTTTTATGTAGAAAAATGCTTGGTTTTTTTTTAAAACAGTTAAGTCATTTTATACATTTGTTTGATATACAAAAAAATATGTCTGATGCAAGGAGACAGTCATCTATAAGTATATTGTCCTTGTGTATCTGGAGTTTCATAAAGAAGGCATCGATTGGATTGAGGAAAGTAGAATATGGGTTCATACGGATTCAGACATGGTTCTGAATTAATTAGTGCTATTTCAAATAAAAACTTCGATTCATTAATGTTACCTCAAGACGTTTTAAACAGTTGTTTTAGGTGTTTCTATACCATTTTTTCCAAAATTCTTGTTTCTATCACATTCATTTGATCTAGTTTTGATTATTTTGTAATTAAAGGTTCAAATTTTTTCCAATTTTAGTTTATTTATAAAATGAAAGTTTAATAATGAAATAATTTGATAATTACCAAATAAGTCTTCTTAAGTTCAATAATTAGGCCCACACAAACAAATTAAATACTTTATACTATTTTTTGAATTGATTAACGTGTTCACGGATCGAGTTTGGATTTTTGATAGATGCGCTTTGGGAAGGGCTAAATGAAAATTTTTCTTACCGGTTCGATGGTGGGGTTAAAGTCATGATCTTAGTTTGTCATACTTTATCAATTGTCGTCAATCATAGTGTCGAGATCAGCAGTTGAACCGTTTACGATCAGTGCTCATTTGAATGATTTATGATTAATATCTGTGTGAAATTTTAAATTTTTGACATTTTTTTTTTATTTTTATTATTTTGGTTTAAAAAATTAAAATTAAAGATAAAATTAATAAAAATTTTTTAAAATAATATTGTTTTTTTAAAAAGACAACTACAACGTATTTAGTGTTGTCAATTTTGAGAAATTAATTTATGGTTATTTCAGGATTGAGGTGTAATTTGGTGTGAACATTTAGAAAGGTGTAGAATTTTTTTATAGTTAGTGATAAAGATTTGAAATGGAAAATAATTTTGGTCAATTAGTTTTATTTGTGGAAATTTAAACAATCGAGATGGAGAAATTGAAGAGTTGTGTTTGGAAAAAAAATTGTTTTTGATTATGGAACTTGTTCGGGATTTAATTATCGTTACTATATTGTTAATACCAATTAATCATCTATATATATATATATATATATATATATATGAATATTTTTAATGGATCCCGCGTTCTCTTTTTCTCATTCGCCTTTAAAAAACTAGAGACGGATATTTTGTGATTACTCTAATTGTTTTTGTTTTTTTCTTTATCTTTTCCGATGAAATTTTTGTAAATTTTAGTTACAAAATTAATTTTAATGTGTTTTTGAAAAGATCAAAGCGGAAGGAAATGGAAATGTAAAAAACTATTATCAACAAGAAATTAATTGAATTAGGCAAATAAATGAATTTTGTTTGAATGTATCAGATGATAGAAAAAGATAAAAATTTGAAAATAAAAATGAATAACCGATAAAAATTGCGTTAATCTCATTTTTTTGTCTTGTGGAGTTTGTTGAAATGCGTTCGATTTTATTTTGTGAATTTTTGGAAAATGCAACGATGCCGACGACAGATTTGGCGAAAAGGGATTCAAGCCGGAAAATTGTCGATATTGATTTTCGGCAGCGAATCAATTTAAAACGGGCCCAGCACATCCAGAAAGATTCCCTGCACAACCCTGTTACCTCCGTCCGATTCTCGGGGCAACCTGAGTGTCTGGCGGATCAGAACTATTTTAAGATTTACAAGATTTTAATAATTTTTAAATTTAATTGTTTGGAAAGATTTTAAAAACGGATTTGATGATAAAATTAATAATAATATTTGTTTCGGAAAGAGTTATGGCCAAATTTAGAGAAAATTTATTTTGCACTAAACTTTGAATTGAAATAATTTTGGAAATTGGGAATAACTTTTCAAATAAAAGTTTTTCTCTTAAATGTTCGATAATGAAAGATTCAATTACTAAAATGACTTTGAATGACAATGAAGATCAATTGGCCAATTTCAATTTCACTGAAGGATTTCAACTCG
The DNA here is from genome assembly GCA_001938485.1 of Girardia tigrina. Taxonomy (NCBI): domain Eukaryota; kingdom Metazoa; phylum Platyhelminthes; order Tricladida; family Dugesiidae; genus Girardia; species Girardia tigrina. The sequence continues at coordinate 3,033 of MQRK01116215.1, forward strand.
GAAATAATGACTTTTTGATAAAAAAAAGAGTTGTGAATTTGAAAACGTTAATGATTCCCGTGTTAGGAATAATAAAATAGAGGTCCATATATCAGTCTTCAATAATATTCAACTTGCAGTGACGGGTAAAGATCGTCAAGTGTTTCAAATTGAAATGAATTAATCAATTAATGATGCTACAGTGAATGTGAGGAATAATATTAATGAGCAACCACTGAAAAATCATAAAAAAAGTCATGAAGAAATCTTATTGTAATAAAATGTTTGTTGAAAATTCGAATAACTTAAAATGCATTCGTACAACATCATTTAGAATTTCAAATAAAGTTAATCTGCTTTCTATCTAATTTTTGGGCTAATAGAACTCTAGTAGGGAGAAAATAGGTATTCACTACCCCATGGGGTCACCGTAACCAATTGAAACGGTCGTGGTGGTCATAGCAACGGTCGCGGTTACCATAGAAACGGTCGCAATTACCTTGGAAACGTTTCTGATTGGTTCCTAGTATCCTAGCAAAGGTCGTGATCACCCAAAAACTCCTTTGGTTTGTCGGTGGTCCCATAGCAACGGTCGTAATCACTCTAGAATAACTTCTGATTGCTTAACGGGTCCCTAGCAACGTTTCCAGTTCACTTTACAACGGTTCCGATTGCTTCCAGGTACCTTGGTAATGGTTCCCATCACCTAAACGACTAATCAAATCACTCTACAACCTTGACAACTGTTACCGTGACCTTAAAAATCATCGAAAATACGTTAAACTACCTTGACAACTGTCACCGCTACCTAAAAATAATCGAAATCGCCTCAACAGTCAATAAAATCACGTTGACAATCATCGAAAGCACCTTAGAAACCATCACCGGTACCTTAAAATCATCAACAATACCTTAAAAATCATCAAATGCGTGTAAAAACCATCGAAATCAGAAAATAAGTGCACAGTGCAGCACATGTGCTAATCAATACTTGCACATGTGCAAGTGCACAAATTAAAAACCTTTAAAAAAACCATCAAAATCAAAAAATAAAACATGTAAAAACCAAAAAAAATACACCGACGAAGGTTTAGAGTATAATATCGAGTAAATCAAGCAAAATATCGAAAATGTTTGAACACATTTATAATGACTCCTATATGAATAGTCAGATTCCATATCGAGATCATTCGAAAAGTGCGGAAAAATCATTATTTCGAATATTTGCACATTATGCGTGCAAATATTATATTGTAGATATATATTATATTATTATATTATACTATGTTATCAACCATTATCATATTAACCATTCAAAACATGACCGTGATTTCTTCATGCATTCATTATTTCAACCCATTACATTCATCATGTCAACGCGTTGCATCCGTCATTTCAACGTATTGTACAGTTAACATTTTATGGTATATATCAATATTATATATAATAAAAGTTGTTGTTTTCAAGGTTTTGAATGAAGATATGTATAACACAACTATTTTCAACAAACATTTATTTACATAACATGTACAGATGTAAAAAATATGTACATAGTATACAAGTTGATTATTCACAACAACTAATGTCCGTGATGTAGTGTTCGTATTCCATCTACCAATATATGTCGTTTATCATCGAACCAGTCAAGGCTTATATTCCACATTAATACTGTAGAAACTTGATGTTCTTGCGCTCTCATTCTTCTCATTTCTGATATGATGCTGCTCTGTTCCATTAAAACTCTCAAATAATCATCAAATCCAATGTAATTGACTAATATGGCCTGTTGAACTCCCTTGGCCCTCTTTTTGATATTTCCGCTCTCGTCAATGGCATACATTTTAGACCTCAGTGGCATGAATCTTGAAATGGTCTGTCCATTGACCTCATCCTTAAACTTCCCAACAACCTTTTTATTTGTTGTTGAGTAATTTGGATGATCTTTTGTATAGTCTGATGTATCCATATGTTGATAAATTTCATTCAAATCTGCAAACAGGTCTTCTGTATGGATCAGATAGACAAAGCTATCAGTATCCATATACATTAGTTGCAAATCCTGTTTGAATTTTGGAACCATGATGTCATAATGGAAGTCATACATCAAGGTCTTGGATAGATCCTGGATTGACATCCCCACATATATCGGCTTATTAAACTCTAAGGATGTCTTCAGCATTTGTATACTAAATAGGTTTTCGGTGCATATGATGCTGCTGTGGAAGTTTGATTGTGCAATGAGTTTCTTTGTTCGCTTCCAATCAGTTACAAAATCGATGCTGATTCTGTTGCGCATATTCTCCATCGTTTTGCCAAAAACGCTGTTGTTAGAGTTTGAATTGATCTTTCTCAAAGTCGTTTTTGGCATTCGTACTCAAATTGGTATTGAAATCGATATATGGCTGAAGCCATTTTGATTGACTAAACTGGATAGCCGATGGAGTTTTGTGACTTTGAGACAATTTCTTATAGCCTACTGGAGATTGATGTAGTGAATTACATATCTCTCTCGATTTCCCAAATGACCGAGCAGTTTCTTATGTTTTCCATTAGGTGGACATTTGCTCTCAGGTAGAAAAGGTAGCTATTCATGTCTTGTATGGATGGATTTGGGATATTCAACATCTACTTCCAAAATGTAACCCACATCTCCATTAGGATCCACTTGTTATATTTGGATGTCTTGAGGTTGATCTACCCATTTGAAATTGTCAAAGGCAATGGAGCACTCATTGCACATCCATATAAATTCTTAGCATCCAGGTATGTAATATATGAAGATGCCTTGGATGGATCATAATTTTCCATATACTTGTTGTTTGCCTCACTGTACCGATTAATTGATTGACAAATTCCAGCTATGATTCCTTTGTCAAGCATGAGGATCATTTCGTAATCCTTGAGGATTTGAAGCCTTATGTCAGTACATTTCACCATTGCTGCCCAACTCATGCCTGGTGATGTAAAGAAATGAGCTTGATCTAACTTGTGGCTTTTAAGTGTCACACCCCGAAAGCTCTCAAAGACATCCGTAAGAAGCAGCACATCTGTTATGAGATATACATCACTATATTTTACAAGTGTTTCACATTTGAAAGCTTGGCAGACATTTTGAGCATGTTGATAATCAGTATCACTAATGTCGGTGTTATTCAGCTTATTATAAAATGCCTCTTTTGCTGGTAATGCTGTTTCACCCAGTGATATCCATGATGTTATATAATCATAGGAGAATACTCCTTTCCTTTTAACCAAGTCAAATGTATTTGGAAAGTACTTGCTAGTTTCCTTCAGTTCATCTGCTGGTAAATTCTTGACAAGGTTGTCAAGTGATGATGACATGAATCGGAAATTATCGATGAATCGGAACTTATTTCTTCCCACATGCTTGGTAAATGTGATGTATTTCTCCTCACCGTTTGGAATAACATCTTTATTCCCCTCGATCTTTCCAAGTTCTCTTACGATGAAGTGAGAATCATATGTCTTTAATTCTGTGGGCAAAATTCTCCATACGCTTCATAAAATATTCTACTGCATCTGCACCTCTGTATAGAAATGGCTCCTTGTCAATTCCCAATGCATCCATACAGTATGATGATAGCTTATGATATTAATATTCTGTTGTGGATCCGGATTACATGTTTGGACAGGACTTTGAATGACTTCAAAGTCAAAATATATGATAATGGGCACTTTCTGCATTTTTTTTCATATTTTTTGAATTCAATGTAATGTTCTTTGGGAAATTCTGCTCATATACAATGATTGTTATGGCAGTAAGCTTTGGGTTCCTCCAAATTGATTGTAGCATCATCACCATTGATATGCGTAAAATATCGTTTAAAAATCTCGATACTTCCATGATGTTTTGATAATTGGGATCCTAGAAGGCACTCAAAGTTCTTGATCCATTTAAAGTACCTCTTTTCTCCATCATCTAACAGGAAGAAATCCCGATGATCTTCTAATTCTTCCTTACAAACAAGTAAGGGATAAAATTTCTCCTTCTCCAATCCGAAGACATTGATTGAAACATTGTCGCGGGTTCCAAATTTATTGACTTCATCCAGGCTTGGTGGGAATATAATACAGTTGAAGTCATATGGATGTGACAGATTGCCGTTTTTCGATACTCGTGATGCATTATGTTGATCCTCCACGAATTTTGACAACATAGCATACTTGAAGCACATGTTGTCATTATTTTGGACATTAATACATGCTCCTTTCTTAGATATCCATTCAGGAAGCGGAATTTACGAGCTGCCTCTCATTGATGAGTATTTATGAACATGGATAATCAACTGATTTACAGATGCCAGAGTTCATCCACTCTTCTTCTCCTTGCTTTCATCGGCCTCTTTCATTATCTTGGCATTTTCTTCCTTGAGCCATTCCGTAATATCTGTTGTGGTCCAGAATTATACAGCTACAGCAAAAAAGCAATTATGATACGCCAATATAACAAATAATGAAAGGAAACGTCAATACCAACACAATACATATATTTAAAGTCTATAACAATACATGCATCGAAGCGATGCACCCTTGAAGTTCATGGTGACCCAGAGGAGCGGCGTTGATGTGTCTGGAGGCTAAAATAACCATGTAAATGAGTAAAAGATATGAAGTTACGTCAAGGCTTACCCAGTGGTCGAAATTGAATAAGTGGCCCTCTCCCGAGAGGTCCTCGCATCCTGAATTTATTTTTCTAATCTGCGAACTACCGACGTTTCTCAGAACGAAGATATACGCCTGTCAAATTAAGAAAGTTAATTAGCAAATATAAAATAATTAATTAAAACTTACGTGAGTCAGTCAAAAGTCTGGAAAAATCATCGCGCGATTATTCACGATGAATAATCCGTGATTCACGAACCACATGATACTAGCAGTCTGCAAAACATGGTTAGAGAATCCCTATAGTAAACCAAAACTTACTCCAAAAGTTGTGGACACGCAGGCATGTGCACGCCAAAACCGACACGAATGAACCCATCAGCATTGAAAACTATTGTTGGCGACTTGTGATTGGAAGAGGTAGCATGACAGAATGTCAGATCCATAGTATATAAATACGGCCAGCTTCAGACCAAGACACAGTTAAGCACAACATTTAATCACCAATTTCAACAAAGCAATTAAAGCAGAATTATCAGAGCCAAAATTAATTAGAACGAATTGATTATAATAAACCAATTAGAACATTTTGAGAACTCAATTGTAAACGAGAGACGAAGCAAAAGACAACAACGAGAGCAAGCAAAGAACGAACGCAAAAATTTCCGAGCGAGAAACCCAGACACCGAAATCGATACGCCGGCAGGGGACAGAAAAAGAAAACCGCAGCAAAAAACTTGCACATGTGCAAGTATTGATTAGCACATATGCAGCACATTTGCAGTATTGATTAACACATACTGCTGCACTGTGCACTTTTTCTGATTTTGATGGTTTTTACATGTTTTTGATGATTTTTAAGGTAATGTTGATGATTTTAAGGTACCGGGGATGAATTCTAAGGTGTTTTCGATGGTTTTTATGGAAACGGTGACAGTTGTCAAGGTAGTTTAATGTGTTTTTGATGATTTTTAAGGTCACGGTAACGGTTGTCAAGGTTTTAGAGTAATTTGATTGGTTGTTTAGGTGATGGGAACCGTTGTCAAGTGAACCGGGAACCAATCAGAAACGTTTCCAAGGTAATCACGGCAGTTGCCATGGTAACCGCGACCGTTTCTGGTGCCCATTTGAAACGGTCAATGCCCATTTTTTCACTACTAACTCTTAATTGATAAATTATTCGAATAAAATCTCGAAATGGAAAAGTATTCCTGAGTTCAGTGGTGACGTGATTGAAACATTCGATTCTTAAAGATGATGAATAAGATGAATAATAATAATAATATAATAATAATAATAATAATAATATGATGAATAATATTCTGCTAAGAACAGATAGGGAAACCTTTTAAATCATTGTTTGTAAAAATAGAATCGAAATACAAAAACTGGGTCTCAGTTATTTATCAAAATAGATACGTCGAAGACTAAAGAAGAGAGAATCAAGTAAATGTATTTTCGGTTTGCAAAATTTAGGTAGTGCGGGATGGTGCTCTGAACGAACCACAACTTAGAGACTTAGCGCAATAGCGGCCCCGCGTAATTAGCATGACTTAGCATGATCACACATACTGACCACCAACCACAATAAGCGGTAAATTCGAGGAAATATATGAAGAACACTGTTCTTTCTTTAATGCGAGTTAATACGTTTTTTCATTTAAAAAATAATTCTTGAATAAATGTTTTTAAAAGTGTTTGTTTATTTTTATTGTAATTTTGTTAATAATAATGTTTGAAATAATATTTGGAAATGATTGATTTAATATTTATTGACTAATTAAATATTCAGCACCATAAAATATTATAATTAAATATGAAAATCAAAAAAAATAAAAAAAACAATTTAATTGGATTAATAAATTAAAAAGTCCTTAAATTGATTGCAACAATTATTAAACGGATAGGGAAACCCTATAAACCATTGTTTGTAAAAATAGAACCGAAATAAAAAAAACTTGGGTTTCAGTTATTTATCAAGTACGTGAACCTGATGATAGGGTTAGGGGTTAGGGTTAGGTGAACGAGTGGTTGAACTTATTGTAAGAGTAGGTCAAATTGTTACTTGGTTACTTATAAAAATTTATAACATAATTATTGTATGGCGTAAAAATATATTTGAAATAATTCTCGATTTAAAATCAAATCTATTATACAATAATCTTTGCAATTAAACATGAAAATATGTCTAATAATTAGAAAAATATCTTGAGATATAAACAATAGTGTAAATTATGCATTTATTCTGTATCTTTCCTAATGACAAGTCGAGAATATTTACGAAGTCAGAAGAAAGATTTATTTCACATTTTTAACGAATACAAAAGGATAAGACATGTTTCTCACAATTCTTAAATAAATAGTAAAAATCAATAAACATTTAAAATTAAAAGAGAGACTAACAGATTGTTGTTATAAACAAACTGACGACTTAAAAACAATTGTAAAAAATCAATACATCTAAAAATGTTACACGATTTCGTCAAAGCATCACCAATATAAGAAAATTGGAGATTCAAAATTGGTTCTTTGCCAAGAGAAAACATCTGTCTAGGATTTTGACAATAATTGGAAAACAGATGACGACGGTTTGTTTCTATTGTGATGCTGAAGAAAGAAATATGAATTATATATAATTATATATGTAATATAATTTCGAATATTACAATTTTTCAAAGTGCTTGTTAAAAATAAACAAAATACATAATTTAAAAAGTACAAAATATAACATTTGATTATTTCTAAGATTGCATCTTTACTATTGTATTAATTTACTTTACAAAATTGCTTAAGACTATCATTTTAATCAGTAAATTGACTTTTTATCTATAATGATAAACGAATTCAAATTATTATACTTCTAATTGTCTTTAAAAGTGATCGTATTAAATAAATATTAAAGTTCCAAATAATTAATGCAAGAAGCATTCGCAAAGATGACTTTCATTCGCGATGCATACCGATTTGTAAAATAATGAAGCTGTACCACCAAGAAGCATCGGCCAGGGTTATATGCATAATAATTATCTTGGTCGTATTAAGACGTTCAAAATTGAAAACACTACTATTATGGAACTCTTAAACAAGACAGTAAAGTTGGTAACTTTTCAAAATAAGTCAATTATTTTGATAACAAGGAAAATTTGAAAAAAGAAAACAGGAATAAAAGTAACTACATGATACTTCTACGAAAAAACTTTTTTTGATACAAAAATAAGTTATTTTATTCATTGTTAGATGTTAAGAATCTCATAAAATTATAGGAAAAGTGAAATCAACGAAAACTAGTTGTAATACTGAAGTAACCAAAGATAGGAAAGGTACTTTTAATCTTTGAAAGTAATTCTTTAAAAGACTTAAGAATATATAATTCGAAACAAGTCATCCCTAACCTAAGTAAAAAAACGCATATATCTAGTAGATCTGAAGTGATATTCAATTTGATTAAAGAATTGTGCAAATCTAATTGTACAATATTCTATCTCGAATACATATTAGTTTGTAAATACGTGCTGCAATCCAAAAGTCTTAAAACTCCAAATGAAAAGAACCAAATTTGAAGTCAGTCAACCTTAAATATTTTTACTTCCTCATTCAGTTCTGTTGTAGTAATAAAATGGTGTCCATTACAATCACTATGAGCAAAGTCCACACCATAAAATATATGCTGTAACAGTTTGATGCTTTATTTTTCCACATTTGCGGTTGTAACGTGACATGTGAGTATGGAAACGCTACCATAAAAAAAACCAAAAAGAAGCCTTGTGATTTGCATCGTAACTCGCAAACTTTGCTTAGTAGCTCAAAATAATAATGTTTATAGATTATTCTTCCTTTGTTAATGAAATCCCTTTTAATGATTCCACATAGGTCCCAAAACACTGTCAACTTTAATTCAGGTTTATGATAGGTTCCACAACTGTGTTTGTGTTGTGCACATTCATGAGAGGTTTCCTTTCAGGGATTTAATAATTGATTGACATTTGCCATAATCATGTTATTCAGAAAATTTTCGTAATGTAACTCGAACGGATGCAACTAGACAATGTTATATTTGAGTCAATAGTCTGACATTTCACCAGTTGAAAATTTTGGAACAAATCACGAACACAGGTTGCTAATTTTAAAATCTTTTAGCAAGACATGAGACGTAATGCGAGTTTGTTCAAATCAATTTTTCCCTTTTGGGATTATTTTCTCAACAATTTTCTTCATTCTTTTAGTCTTCCTTTTCTTCAAGTTGAAAACTGATTTTCGTTCATATTTAAAGTCTCAAATACAGTTATAGATAGCCCCATGTAACGATTAATCAATTTCATCGGCTTTTTGTCATTCTTTCCGAGAAGACACTTGTTAATACTTCTGTATTCAACGGATGAAGTCATTTTACACGAAAATAAATAAATGCCTGTGATATTTCAAACCGTGTATGTGTGTGTTCCAGACCGGGAGCTACAATATGAGATCTAGTTACGGTAACATCGTCATCGTTTACACACATTCACTTATACGTTAGTTTCACGACTTATTAATCGCATCACGCATGCAACCATTATGTTTTCTGATTTTTGTTTTAATACTACTGGATATTTTAAAAAATCTTCGACTCAGTCTGAAATCTGGCAAAGGATATGCAGAAATACACTTCGAAAGATTTCTACGCAGCTATACATATTCGATTAAAAAATAATATTTATTATTTTTTCTTGATGTGATAGAATTAAATCAGGCTCCACTTATAATAAATCAAATTATCTTTTCTCTTTCTTTGATAATTGTACCTACTTATTATTTATACTAAATATATACCAAACTCTGAAGTAAACTAATGGATGGAGACATAACACTTAAACACAAACCCAAAGTTAAAATATAAATCAATTTAATTATTGTTATAATAGGAATTATAATAAAAAATATTATTTAATTACAGACGTTAATTAACAAAACAAGCAAGCCTTCTGTTAGAAAGCTATCTAAAGCTACAAACAAACAATGTTCCTTAGATTCATTAAACAATTGTTAAATAAGCCAACAAATTCCACAAGAATAATTGTTAGAAAAAAGAAACACAACACATTTTACTTTGCAATTTTTGCTACAACAAAGTCTCCAAAAATAGATTTTAAAGAATAGTTTTGTTTTCGTCTTACATCAAACAATCGAATTAAATATTAACTTTAAAATCTATTTTTAATTGCAAAAAATAGAAAAAAAAACCATGCTTTCAGAACATCTACTATATTATTAAAACTTGCTATTTGATGTCGATTCTGGCAGCTTAATAAAATGAAAAAAATAAAAAATAAATAATTATTGAATAAAAATAATAATAAAATGTGATGAATATGTTATTAATATAATAATATAAAATGTTAGTAAAAAAATTAGTAAATGATGCTGATATAACATAAAATTTTATAAATAATAATAATAATTAGTAATATAATTTAATCATGGAAATCCCAAATTTGTTCTTCAATTATTGTACCAAGAAAAATTATCATAAAATATTCTATTTCTAAAAAAAGAATTAAGAATAATAGTGATAAGAATGTAAAAAAGCCAAATCCTAGTGGAGAAAACATCGTCTTGGGATTTGAGAGTTTTTTCAGAAAAAAATCATTAAAAGATAAGAGATATGATTGATAACACGGTAAAATGGTAAACGTCATTTACTCTCATTTTAGTCTTTGGAATAGTTTTTATTTTATAGAAAAATAATTATACCAAGAACTTTTAAATGTATTTTAGAATGATGTTAGTACCAAAGCAAATGTTATTGTTTAAACCAGCAGTATTATAAACGTAGCAATCGCCATTTGTGATAAATTGTTTATATGTCATTCAAAAAAAGGTTTAGGACATCTGATCTTTGAATACAATTCAAAAAGAATATCATTTTATAAAAATCAAAGAAATAATCCAAATTATAATGGTTGTTGTATACTCAAATAGAAAACAATTTAAAAGTTATTAATTTATAAAATTGTTTTCAGAGCAGAATGAAGTATTCCACATTTATGAATTAATTGTCTCTCGTTCTTAAAAAATTGCTTTTATTGTTTAAATTTTTTAATAAAATCTATTTTATTTTCTTGAAAGCTTTGCTAGATACTCTTTCCAATCCCTCTAGTAAGATCAGTTACTGACAAAATATATAGAGACTGTTATTATCTAAAAGCATCTGCCCAATTGCAAGAGTGTAAAGAGCAAAGTAATATTAATGTTCCTGTTTGGGATCAGTTACTTCGGTACTTGTGTTTAACCAGCCGGATATATCTCCAAGCGGTGTCCCAGGGAAACTAGAGTCCGTCGTATAGATATTCGGACTTGCAATCTGCTACTAAAGGCTTCGCAAATATTCTAGGTATGAAGGCTATAGGGAGTAGTGACCCTGCAGTCGATGGTTATATAGCATTGCTATGATTCTCGATGAATCAATCAAGTTGAGCAGTGTTACACTGCAGCCTGTCACCAGGCGAAGCAGTACCGTGACAATCTCCACTTTGGGGGAGCGGTATGAATGCATCATCAATGCCACAGAACCTCCCAAAAAGCATATAGGCTTAATACCTGAAAGAAGGAAAAAGGTTCACTGTTCCACTAAGATTCTTTGAACTTGATGAAAAATTAATTTTATCGTTTAAAAATTAAATGTTAATTAATATTATTTTTATTTTTTTAAACGATAAAATTAATTTGTCGTTATGTACAGTGAATGATTTTATCAGAGTGGTCGGAAAGAGCATTTATCTAGGCTGTCAAGGAAATAAATCAAATTTTTTATCATATTTTCTCGGTAACACCAATAATCTGTTAAAATGTTATGTACAGAGTTAACAATCTTCAAGCTAAAAAATCATACAAACTTTTAAAATTGTGAACTTTATGAAATACTCTAAACACATATGTATGGCGAATGCCTTATTGTGTTTGAAGATTGAATTGTACTACAATTACATTGAACATCGAAAATAAGTACCTTGATGATTACTATTCCTTTAGAAAAGTTTTGATTTTTGTATTTATTTCTTCACAGATTATGGGATATTTCCATACTCAATTTTAATCTCTTGTTGATTACAATGGTCCTACTGTCTTTTTCATAACATATTCCTTCGACATTTTATACATACATTGAATGATTTAGAATCACATAAAACGTGTTTTCATTTTAATGTTGACGAATCTTATGATTATCGTAATATTTGATAAAGAAATAACAGATTAATTGAAGTCTCATTTTGTGAATAAGAATGTCTTCGCAAAGAACTAAACCACTTTTTTGACATTACCTAAAGAAATGTAATGCTTATTGTAATGCTTCCTAATTAGATAATCAGTTATTTCAAAAAATATTACTTAAAGATATCTTTGGCTAGGTTTAGGGGATTTGGTAAATTTAAAATGGTACTTATGCTCCTTACTTGTCCCTGCTATGATATTTACTTCTAACAAGGACGTGTCGTTAATTGTTATATTATTTCTTTAACGGGATAATATTGTTTACATAGGAAGAAGAAAATAAATTACTGACAAATTTATTAGAATATATTTCTAGAAAAAATGAACTATTAATCCAAATACATGCATTTATGAAGTACTTTATTTTAAAGGAGGGATAGGTGGAGCCACAGAAAAAGGTATAGTAAACATTCGAAAACTTTAAATCCGTTCTTCCATTCATCACCCAAGACCGTTACATTTCAGAAACTTCAATTCAATTTCTATCTTACCTCTGGATCATTTTACATTTTTAAACTGTGGGACAAATCAAAATCACTGATATATTTACATTCAGAATTAATAAAAATAATGATGCAAACATAATAAATATGAACACCATAATATAATTATGTATATAAAGCTTAATAAACAAAATATACAGAATAAAATGTTTGTAAAAATTCTCACTTTAAAACCATGAAAAAAACGATTTATGTTTCTAGAATAATCAAATTTTCGATATACATTACGCCTTGATTATTATAAAAGAGTATACTGGAACATTTAAGTAAAAAAATTAGAACAGAAATATAGATAAGCATTATAAATATAAACTACTCACGTTTAGATGAATATTTATTTACTTAACATATAAAAAATAATATAACTTGATTATATATGTATATATGGATTTCTGTTTCACGAAAAGGTTTTAATAATACACTATAATGTATAGTATATTTAAAATGTAATTGTAAAATAGTTAAATTATTCGAATAGATATAGAAATCGAAGTAATTTTTCTTTCAGGGTCACAGTTTTTGTTATAAAAAAATAACTGTAAAAAGATTACATAGGCATTTATGGAAAAATGAAAGTTATATGTACAAATATTGAAACATATAAACAAAAACAAGCATTAACCATGTACTTTAACATCAAATTTCAATATTTTTTACTATATTTATTTCTTTTGGTACGCACTTTTTGATACCATTAGCTATCTATCATTGACCCAGTATCGACGCGTCACAAATCCTTATTCAGATTTAAGTCTTGACTTAAGGGCTTGCAACATTAACACTTTTTGAAGATAGGACTTCATTAGTAATCTTTGATTTTATATAAAGGGTGGGCCAAAAGTTAGGGTACAATACCAAAATTTTGGCTTAAGTATTTGTTCAGTTTATTTAAGGTATTTTACCTATGCACAACAATTTTATAGATTAAATGGGATACTTTTGTTTTTTTGCTTTTGGTCAAATTGTCAACCATTCACTTCGGATACGTGTTCTTCATCAATAAACACACTTCATAACAAAACTCCGGATTAATTAAATGAAAGGCGTTGGTTATTCTTTCTTTCAATTCTTCTAATGAACGTAATTTAGTACAGTACACAGCTCTGTTTATAACTCCGTAGAGAAAGAAGTAAGGTGTAGTAAGATAAGCATATCTTGTCGACCACTAGAGTTCTCCTTGTCGGTCTATCAAACGATAAACCAAAAGTATCAATCAAGCATCTATAAGCCATGTTTCCATAACGAGCTGGGGCGCCATCATGCTGAAAGCATGTTACATGAATATCGGACCAATCTGAGACAGTTAACTTTTCCTTCAAAATTATGGCGTTTGGATTCGCTTGTGACATTGCCAGGAAAGAAAAATGGCTCAATCAACGCATCACAACAGATAGCGACATATACGGTTACACCTTGAGCATAAACATCACGTTAATTTTATTTATGATTAATATTGAATAAAATTGAAAATAGAAAAGTTAGGATATCTCAATTCTTAAAATCCTTAATTTAAATACAATAAAAAAATTGCATTAATATCTATTAAAAATCCTAAAAAATAAAATATTTACTGAAAGATCTCCCATTAATTAACATTTTATTTTCTCACATATTACATATCTAAAAATGAATTTCCGAAACATAACAATTACTAATTTCCTAAAAATACTTTAAAAAAATATTTTTTAAAAATATCAAATTAGCGCTCACAAGACTCAATAATACAGACATATATATGATAAAGAAGACTCAACAACTTTAAAATATGTTTTAAGCATTCCATATTCAGAGGGATTTGGTCAATTTAAACGTTCAATTTTAAAATGCGTAAATAATGCCTTTAATTTAAAAA
>MQRK01116219.1:0-16837 GCA_001938485.1 Girardia tigrina
TTCCCTTTACAAATATAAAGAGTGTCCCTGCTAATAATGATATTAAGAACTGTTTTAAATCTCCATATATATGTTCAAATGGATATTTTTATTTTTGTCAAATACCATGTGGATATTCCTCCAAAGCACTTATTTTTGGTCATTCTCGTGTTGAAATTAATTTGAAAAGTCAGCCAAAATTTGAATTAATAAGTAATGAAATCAATCATGAATCTGGTTACAATTTGACAATTAATACCGAATCAGAATCTCTATCTCTGTTGGATCAAGATCAAATTCATTTTATATTATCTCATAATATTTCTTGTTCAAATAAATCAATCATCAAAAGATCGATAATTTGTCAATTAAATCTTTCATTAATTGAATCAGATCAAATAAAAAGAATTAATGTGAGCGTACAATACGGACTGAAGTGTAACAAACCACAAAATTTGGGATATATTTCCGTTTTAAATAAATCACGTTTAAGAAATAAAATAAAGATTTATGCAATTATTTCTACAATTTTTCTGATTTTTCTCTCAATCAGTTTGATAATCAGTTTTAAGTGTTTTTTAACTAAAATTCGGAAAAAGCACATTAAAAGAAGTGAAAAGCAATTGGAAAATAAAGAAAATTTGTTTTGTAATTTACAAAGGAGAGGTACGTATTAAATTTGAGAATTTATATTAGTTTTTGATATTTATAAGTTATTTTATCAATCATCCTTTTACAAAATTACGGAAAATCTTTATTACATATAATGTTTAATAATGATGAAAACGACAGTAGAAGCTGCTTATTCGTACCAAATCGGGACCATATATTTTTGGTAAAATTTTGTAAGAACATCGATTTTTTTACGGTAAAACTCGAAATAACTTTTTTTTGTAAGGTTACAGTACAAGTACAAAAATTATTACACGCCTCTTCACCGGTTACATTATAAGTAAATATTCACATACAAAAAATATTTCATATAGGAAAAAGACCCAAACAGAAAAAAAGTCATATATAATCGGAAGACACATTGAAAATCAATCGCAGTGGTCCCATTAATCAGTTGGTCGGATTATCAAAATCAACAACATTGAATAACCAAAAATCGGCCTAAAAAATCAGTCATATTTCGCTCGTAAAAGGTGGTCCGATTAAGCGGATTCCACTGTTTTCCTAAATCAAACGATATGACGTGTTTATGTTTAAAAGATGTTTCCGCAATAATTGTTGGATCATATAACACGATATTTAGTGACTTTTCATTTAAACATGTAGAAAACAGACTAAATGTCATGTTATAGGATCCAACAGTTATTGTGGTATAATCTTTAAAACATCCCTTGGGGTACTAAAATATCCGATGAAGTTTTAACCGTTAATATGTTAAGTGTAAAAATGAAATTTATAAATTTATTTAAAGAATTACAACGTCAATTCAGATTTTATTAAAGAAGACATGATGTTAAATAAATTCGGTAATTTTCTAACGTCCAGTCAATCCTTAAAAAATTTATCTTACGTGCTCTGATGCATTTTTTGGTAGATTGTACTTAAATAAAGTTATTACAAATGTCCAGCTCGGCCAAATGACAACCTTCATTCCCTTCTTATATAAAATAATAAGGCAATGTTTCGATACATTTAATTGCTTCATTTGCTTTCACTTGAACCTGACTATTTATTTGATCATTATCACTTTCTTTATTTTCAATTGATGTTTCGTAGTTTTCAATAATTTTAGCAACAACTTTAGCAACATAATCTTCGTCTTTATCATTCCATTTGATTCCATTATCAAGAAACAGAAATTCATCATAATTCTGAACCAAACGAATACTTACAATCATATAATTATTCTCAATTTCGGATGATATTACAATATCGTTATCAATCTGGTTAAAGTTACAATGATAAAAGCAATTTTGAGTTCTTGTAATATTGATTTTTCTCAAACTCTCTGTTACGAATGTTATTGTGATCTTTTCACTCACTTCTTTGGTTGATGATGCCGACGTTAATAAATTTATTAATCATTAAATTTATCGTCATTATTTATTATTAGGAATTCTCTTGATTTATCCGATATCTTATTTATAAACTTTATCACTTTATGATTCATTTCCGGTTCCTGGTCATTCATACTTTGTGACTTATTTTTTATAAATTTTATTACAACAATTACCATTATTTAATTTACTACTGATATTATTTATATTACTGATATTATTACTATTATATAAATAATTTATATGGTTTGGATTGTGTAATGAAAGACTTACTGTAGTGCCAAGATCGGTTCCTCGTCGTCTTGGCATTGCTCGTTTTTTTCGGATTCTTCTTCCTCCATCATCGCTATTTGTCGTCCCCTTTCAAAACCTTTCTGGTATTCCTTCGACTTCCAGTTTCTTCTGTCTCTTTCCTGATCCCGTGGTAGCTATCGGTTGTCCCTCTGTGTCCTCCCATAATACTCGTTTCTCTCTTAGTACTCGTTCCTTCTGTGACGACGTCTGTTCAGATTCATGTAACACACATCGGCATTATGTCCCGGATTGTTACACCTCTTACATACTATCGTCTTACATTCTCGGCGCACATGGCCCGTTTCTCCACATGCGTAGAACGTGATTTTCATTTATCGATTACATTCATTGCTTTAATGGCCTACTTCATTGCAGTTCCAACATGTATTGTTGTTACGCAAAGAAGGTCGTCTCTCCAATGTTTCCGTTTTCCTCACTGAATTTCCGGTTGTGTTTTCTCTTTTTACCGCTTCCCTATACGTTGGTATTACCGCATGCACTAGTTTTTCAGATCTCCGGATTTCGACTACTTTCCTGATCACGTTCTTTATTTCCGGTATCTCCTTTATGTCTCTGAGTTTAATCTCCTTTTTCACATCGCTGTCCTTTGATCCGTGAATTAGAAGACGTCTTTCTATTTCCTCTTTTGTCCATTGATGTTTTACTAATTTCTCTGCTAATTTATTTACTTTAGCAAAGTACTCCTCTATCAATTCTCCAGACCTCTCGAAATATAAGGCCTCTTCTCAGTCTTTCATCAATGTGCTTTTCTTAAGGAAAGCTTCTCAAAGTCGGGTTTCATATCTTTTTATAACCGCAGATACACTTTCATATATTGATATTAACTCATGGGATAATAACCCTATCACCAATATTTCTTGGATATTCTTCTGAACCTTTGCCACCTTGAAATATCGAACACAAGCCGATATAAAGGTTTCAACATTGTCTTGTCTACGACATTTTTCCGGCATAAGTCTCCCAATTAACTGATTCCAGTTGCTGGCTATGGTTGCTATTGTAAAAGTACATAATTATAGAATTCAAGCCAAATAATAATATTTGGATTGAAAAATTAAAAATTATATAATCAATATGAACTATTGATCAATTAAAGAAATACAGTAGTTGTTGGGGATTATATTAATTAATGATTCCCAAGCTCAAACCAAAAACTCATCGACCGCAACTGTATCAACATCCTCAATCATTTCTCCAACAATATCAAACAACTCTCTCTCCATCTCACCACCGACGACAAATCGTTCCTCACGTCCCAAGAACTACACAAAGAAATTCTTGAAGAATTGAAGTCCTCTATCGTTTTTTTTTCTTTATTAAAAGATTCGCCTTATGCAATAACGCTTCCAAGAAGACAATCCTGACAATCTCAATAAACGACGAATAACAATCAAGTCCGACATCATCTTTCAAGTTTAAAGACAAAAGAATTGTTATCCGTTTATTGAATTGTATGTGTTATTCTTTATAGTTTTTATTTTTGTAATTAAATATCAATTCCACTCCCGGATTTGTTATTTCGTTTATCCTATCATATAAAAGTAGTCTCAGGTTCACCTTATCCGAACATTAGGTTACTTTTATAGCTATATTGGGTTCTTGATCAAAAGAAGATGTCATAATGCAAAACTTTATTTCTATCAGAATTTACGTTTTTTTAAACAAATATTTTTGAGGAACTTTTGCACTTTCTTTTTACACAAACCATTATAAATCTTGATATAAAAATAAATATGGTTATTGTATTTATTACGAATTAAAATTCTGTACTTTTTTTAATAAAAAATTGTAAAGTGAATTTATTAAAATTTGTCACAAAGATTTTGTTGTATCTTTGATTAAATTTCAATTTTATTGTACATTTAAATTTACCAGTTTCTCAATTAAATTTCCCAATTCTATACAATAACATTTTCCATTTCGTTTTCATAATAGTTTTAAAAATTACTTTTAGATTTAATAAAATAACGTTTGGAAAATAGAATTTAAAATCGCAATTTCGTTTAATTTAACAACTTCTAAATTATCCCTTTTTTACATAAAAATAAAATTATATTTCCATTAATAATTATGTTTTCCAAAAGAAAATTAAAATCACATTTTTAATTTACTTCGATTTAATCGTGTAAAATAAAAGTTACAAAAAAGATTTTAGTTTATTTTCATTTCGCAAATAAAATATTAAACTATATTACTTTTGATTTTATTTCAATTAAAAATTTTCATCCAAATTGAAATTTAATTTTTTACATTATAATAAATCTTTGCATAAATCTTTTAATAAACCTACCGTAAAATTTATTTTATTTCTCACATAAATTAATTTTTACATTAAATTTCAGGAAATCTTATTTTACCATATCTATAACAATATTTACGGAATGCAATTGTTTAATTATTAATTTGATAAGATTGTAAATTCAAAATTTTATGAACTCAACAACGCTCCCAAAAATGGAAAAAAAATATTTTTCTTCATGACGACGAATCAGTTAGCAAAAGTTATAAAATGACATAATTAATATTATTATAAAAAGTTATTAAAAGTTTTGCTTAAAATTTACTGATTATTTATTTATTATGTTCGAATTTATTATATCATTATTCGATTGGTTTAAAAGATTGAAATAAATTTGTTGATTTATTCGGTTGATTCAATTAACATTAATTATTTTGAGACTTACATAAGATAAAGAATAATATTTATAATGATTCGGGGATATTTACAACTTGTATTGATATTAGTTACAATATTGAATTATATTTTATGTTTTAATATTACAAATGATGGAGGATACACAGCAAAATTGTGTTTGAATAAATCTGATAATTTTACACAAATAGAGACTCTGAGTAGTAATTACGACTTTATATCTTGTTCGAAATCTCATTATATGTGTCGATCTGGATCTACTTATTACTGTACAATACCTTGTGGATTTAAGGCCAAAAGACTGAGTGTTGATGGAATCCTTTATAGAATACAATGGATTGATAAACCAAAATTCAAATTGTCAAATCACAGATCAAATTATTTTTCTAGTCACAATTTAAAAATCAGTATTGAATCAGAATCTTTACCTATGTTGGATCACGATCAAATTCATATTATATTCTCTCATAATATTTCTTGTTTAAATAAATCATTTCTCGAAAGATCAATAATTTGTAACTTAAATGTATCATTGATGGCGTCAGATCAAACAGAAAGGGTAAATGTGAGCATACAATATGGATTGAAGTGTAACCAGCCACAACATTTGGGATTTATTTCAATTAAAACACAGAATAAAATAAGGATTTATTTGATTATTTCTATAATCGCACTTATTATTATAACGTTGATTATCATAACAAGCTTCACAATTTTTATTCATAAAAATAAAAAAAAACATTCAAAACAAAATGAAAGACAATTAGAAAACCAAAATGGCCTCTTTTGTAATTTACAAAGAAAGGGTACGTTCTTAGAATATTTATTTGTTTATTGATTTTATTTTTGAAAAAAAATAATTTTTTTTAAAAAATAATTAATTAAATAACAATAACAGCATAAATCCAAACTTCAAAAGTAACTTGAGACAATATACGGAACAAGTGATGATTTATTCCTCTTTCACCATCATAAATGTATGAAGTATCGAATCTTCAAATTTATAAATTCCAAATATTCGATGAATCAAATACTTTTTCGTCAAATAATAACTTTTTTTAAAACTATATTTCGTTTTGTAGAGAATTTAAATAATTAGTTTTATTTTCGTTTTTTAATGAAGATCATATCAGTATACGAATAAAATAAAAGAAGTTAATAAGTTCATATTTAAGAATATGAAATGTTATAAGAGTTTGTGTATTTATCTAACTTTTGTAAATTTATTGTAATTGTAAATTACTATTCCTTGTTTTTTCATAACTTATTCTCTTATTCAAGTTTGTTCCTTCAATTAAATTTGTAAAGCATAATCCTTTTTAATTGTTAATTTTAGTTTCAATTAAAAACAAGATTATTTCTAAAACCAGTTTTTTTATAAATAATTGGTTGCGTTGCGATTTCAATAAACTCTTTTTTGAGCTCAATTTTAAAATAGTAATTAAATTAAAATAATTAATTAAAGTAAATTTAAATTAAAATTAAATAAAAGTTAAATTAATTAAATAAAATAAAAATTAAATAAATTAAATATATAAGTATATATATAAATAAGTGAATATGAGATCATCACGTTCATATGGTTTTGTGATGATTGCCGTAAACCAAATGACAAATAAATCGTTTTTATTTACGTTTCACGACGTGATCTTAAATTATTATTCGATTTATTCAATCAGAGCAAATAATCTCAATCGATCACATTTCTCTCAATGAGATCGCTTATTTCCTCTTTTTGCTTCATCACACAATGGACAATTTTGTTTCGTAAATAATGTCAAAACTGGTTTTTTGTAGGAAATATCGCTATTTCTTTGCCGAAATAATCGTAATAGATGAGAGAATTTGAATTTTTTGATTATTATTTTTTGAATTAATACAAAATTCATTTGTTTTTGCTTTGTGTTCATTTTGAACACATAATTTTGAATAAGCCAATAATCGGCTATGAGTATGTGTGTATGTGTGTTGTACCATGCTGATATGCATGTGTTATTGGTTTTTTTGTTTGTGTGGTTTGTGTTCCTGTCATATGACAGTGGAATTTGTGTGATCAATTCACAATTTTTTCAAAAAATAAATATTAAAGCTGCTACAATTTTTTTTCATATTATACAGATCATCTAAAAGTAAAAAAAAATCGCCCAATGATCATTCAACAGGATCATCAAATTTTATCTTTAGTTATAAATAACCTTATTGATTATATCGATAACTATCAAAAATCAGAATGTGATTTAAATGAAAACAATATCACATATTTGGACGATAAATTTCCACATGACATTCAAATTGAAGAAAGATTAGAACTGTTAAAACTTTTACTTTATGGTGGATCTTTAATAATGAATAATAAACTTTTTACTTCCATTTGGAGTTGTCTTGTAGTACCACACAATTCAAATAATTCTAGTGTTTTACCTGATAGGGATCAGTGTTTTAAATGGCTTTCAAGTCTTATGGAATTCGAAAATAATCAATTTGAAAAAGATACGATGGAAGACTTTTTCTTAAAAAATATTTTTAAGCTCAATCCTAAGCTTCTAACATTGAGTGGAATATTGTTATTTGAACAATTTTTTCAATCAATTAATGTCAAAAAAGGAAATTTTCAAGAACGAGATCACGAAACATATTTTGTTACTAACACAAATCTAATAGGTTTAGATTATTTGTGGAGATTTGCTATGCTTTATGTCGACGATGAAGTCTTTAATAAAATTATATATATCTTAAAGCCCATTACGATAAATCTCAGTTTGAATTTAATCAAGGAAAAAAATTCATCAATGACGAATTTATTCAACATTGTTTTTCAATAATAAGAACAGCATTCGAAATGGCAAAATGTTGTTTGTCGAAATTTGATCCTGTCTCAAAATTGGAGGATAATTGTCAAGAGACTTGTTGCGAGGTTTCATTTGAGATGGAAGAATCAATAAACAAATTGACAAATATAATACAACTCCTGTGTGAATTTGTTCGAGAATGTGATAATCGATTTGCAGTTGAGCGTGAAGGTCAAGCACTGTGCAGAGTGACATATGGAAACTTTCGGAGAATTGCAATCATATTTTATTACTTTTTCGGTCGAAATAACTCAGTGTGACACGTTGATTTTGATGTTCACTCAAATGAATTGTTCCTGTACCTACGGAGAAAGATCGAGTCACACTGGCAAGAATTATTGAAAGACGACTGCGCCTCGGTCGACTGTGTCCTCGACTATGCTAGGCGGGAGAAATTGATGAGGCACCGAGACTCGAATACGAGTACCTCGTAAGATCTGATCGATTGGAAAGCCGGATTTAGCGCTGGTGTGAGTCCGCTCAGTAATGGTGTTATGGGTGATGAGTTCCCTGATCTTCAAAACAAAAGAATCTCTGCGGAGACACAACAGCAATTTATCATAATTTATAATTTTTTTCATAATTTATTTTATGATTTTGTATATTATATTTTAATTCAGAAATATTTTAAATATATTTGAAAATAAATATTTCTTATTTAATCTTTATGTCCTAAAATCATTTACCTATTATTATTTTTATTTTTGTATTGATTTATCTGAGATGCATGTCAATAAGAAATCTTAAGGTTTACTATATTGGCATAAGGAGGCTAAAAGATCTGCTTATTTTTTGGTAAAACATCTGAACTTCCTTATACAGATAATGACAGATATATAAAATTAACAAAGTAACTTTAACACATTGAATGCAATACGACCCACCGGTGGGTCGTTGCTGATTTCCATATGCTGCGTAACTTCCCATGGGGCGGTCATTTATTAAAATTATTCAGAATATTTAAAAGAACCCCAAAAGTTGGTATTATTGTCCTCTTTAGCACAGTCGTGTTGATAAAGGTTTGAAATATATAATATAATATAAAAGTTTGAAATAATAGAAAATGTGTTTAAGTCTTTTATTTAATATACACACAATCTCCCACTTCCATAACCGAGAGGCACTGACGCTATAGCAACCCTAACTTAATCGCAACACCTGGCAGTTGGCTGTTTCAGCCACCACATTCAACGTGTTAAGAAAACAGTAAATTAAAAACAACGTGAATTACAGATCAAAAACGTTTGTCGATTTTCTCAAAAAAAGAAATTATTGTTGCATGGAGATATGAAATAATTAACAAAAAACGTTAATAAGATAGTTACTTTCGACCCTAGTGTACTCGCTGCAGAAGACGGTTCGAATCGAATGACGATAATGCAAGAATGATCGGCTGTTTTTAAGTGATGATTATTTGGAAAATATAAACGATTAAAATCCCGATTAACTTAATATTTCACTTTGAAATCAGGCTTAATGAATTTAATTCTGTTTTCGAAACTATCGCCAAATGGATTTGTGAAGGATGGATGGATGATTCATTTATTGGATTGATAGATGCGAAGTAGAAGAGATTTCTACTCTTAATTATTTTCTATAATAATAACATCGGTAATTAATTAATTTGTCGTTGATTTTTTTATCGTTATAAAAATAATTATTATAGTTATTATAATTATTAAAGATAAAATGAAATTCTAAATAAAAGTATATTATATTGTGGAATAAATACGAATATTTTTTCATTGTGTGGGCATTACAATTATAAGTAAATTATCAACAAAAAATAACCACATTATAAAAACAAATAATATTATAAATTTTGTGTAAAACTTGTAATGATTTCAAAATATTTAATTCTTAAATTTATTGTAATCTCAATAAATTAAACAAACATTAACATAAATCAATTTAGCCCAAACTTATTCTAACTATCATTTTATTCTGTACCATTTATCTACAACCTTCAGTAATCTTTAAAAGTAAACTTTTATCCGAACTCCAGAGAAATTGTTCATAATGTTATTTTCGAGTTTTTTGTGAATTTGAAAAATGTTTTGAAAATTGAATGTAAAATACTGTTTTGATATAATAAATATTTTGATCAAAATAACTTTTTTGAAAAAAATGCAATTCAAATATCAAAGTATTAAACGGAATTTTAATTTTACAAAACTAATAAATTTACCTGTAACAAAAATGCAGTGGTACCTCGGTTGACGAACAAAAATTTTCGAAAGTTTTTGGTCAATTTTGTCTCGGTTTACAAACATGCTTCGGTTTACGAACGTCAAAATATAAAATAATAAAAACGTAGATATTTTAAATTTTTAGTGTTTAAATAAATCATTTTAATGTAAACTATTTTAAAACATATCACATAAATTTAAATAAACACGGGTTATGATATTTATTGTAATTAATAGTTAATCTTAATAATTTAATGCATGGTTTATCTTAATCGTTATATTATTTGTGATGATGTTTTATTTTATAGTTCTTATCCCTTCATGGTACCATCAAAATATTATTCAAAACACCGCAAAATATCAATTGATAAAAAGAAAGAAATTGTTAAGAAACATCAGATGAGCATTCGTACAACCAATATTGGAAGAGATTTTAATTTAACGAAATCGACGCTTAGCACAATTTTAAAAAAAACAAAGATTTAATTAAGGTAGCAAATGTTGCAAAGTGCGTTAATGTCTTTACAAACAAAGATCGCAAATATTAGAGGAGGTACAGAAATTATTATTAATTTGGATAAATCAGAAACAGCTTTCTGGTGATAGTATTAGTGTATTGATAATACTTGAAAAAGCCAACCAATTACATTAAGGGCCTTTTCTACTTCAGATTTTTTGTTTTCATGCTTTCGTGGTTTAAAAATCTTTTGATTCTTATCAATATGGTAATTCTCTATTTGTCTAGCATATTTTCTTCTTCTTTTAAGCGCACAATTGTGGTCTTTGGCAAATCAGTAATATCAACCAAGCGACATTGAATGACATTTCTGTATTCCTTGATTTTATCTAAGAATTTAATCCTGTCAAATTTTTACAAATCTCGCCGCTTCATTAATCAGGATACTAGAATAATTTGTCTGATTAAGCGACTGGTTCAATTATAAGAACATCGAGTTTTTTTAAGGTAAAACTCAAAATAATTTGTTATTGTAAGGTTACAGTACAAGTACAACAATTCTAGAACCGATGTGCTATAATCAAAACTGTTAGGATTTTGGTGAACTCGTTTTAATTTTTGAATTTAACAATGAAAGTTTTTAAATATTTAAAATTAAAAAATATTGAAAATTGTACGACTTGAAATAATGTTTAAATAATTTTAAATGAAATAACAAATCTTAACATAAAATAAAATGTTTTACAAATAAAATAAAAACATTGAAATGATTTTAAACTAATATAAATCTTTTGTTTATTTAATTTAAATGTTTTTACAATGGAATAAAATAAGTAAAGTTCTTAAAAATTTAAAAAAAACATAAATGTTAATCTTTTTTTTCAAATTTTAAAATAGCTTTAAATGGAATAAGAAATATTAAGAATGAAATTTCGAACGGAAAGACTTTTAATACAATGTAAAGCAGAACCAATATTTTTAAAAGGTGTTTAAAATAACATTATTAAAGGATGAAAATTTTAATGAAGTCGATATTAAAATTTATTTTAAGTATAAAATTAAAGATCTGTATTTATATATTATATTTATTTATAATTGATTTGCGCAAAAGATACACAGGTTTCTCAGAAAATGTTTAAAAAATGAGAAATTGTTACATTAATAAATTTAAGTATTGTTGGGTTCGTGATTGAGATTAAGATTCTTTGATGTTAAACATTAAGATTAAGAACTTTTCTTCGTTTTCTTTTTGACCAGATTTTTATAAAAAAATATGGAAATATAAATACTGATAATTATAAAATTGAAATTTTTTTATTCACTTAATTTTGAAAATTTACATTCCACTACTTTATGCAACTTAAATTAAAACCAACATAATTTATTGTTGTCATATTTTTACTAAATTAACATAAATGATTTTTTATTATTTTAGAATTAGTTTAATGTTATTTTCTTTTATTTTTGAAAACGTTTTTAATTAATAAAAGATTATAACTTTTTATTTATTATCAATATTTCGGTTTAAAAGCCTTTTATTACTTACTATTATTTTAAATGCAATACAAATTTTAAATACAATTTAAATACAAAAAAAATTACAGTATTCAAATTTTTATTATTATTACGATACATTAATGATAAAAGTTTTAATTTTTATTTTTTACGAAAACTGTTTAGAATTAAGTATTTGTCAAATCTTTAATTTGCAGAATTTCAAACTGACTTTAAAATTTAAAATTATCTTTTTTTAATTTACATCTTTGGCAACAAAGTTCATTATTTTATTTTTTAGAATAACTTTTAAAATTAGTACAAAGAAATATATAAAGACAAAGATTTGTCTTTATATATTTCTTTTTAATCAATTATTTAAAAATCCATTATTTCCCAATTAACTTCATTTTAAGTTTTTACTCTACAATTGAAATGTGATCATTTCCGAAAATAACTTTTTTTAAAATTAATTAAGATATATTTTTTAATTATAATTGCTTAGAAAACTTTTGATTTAAAATATTCCCTTGTTTTAGAAATTCTTTATAAAAATTAAATGATTCAAAAATTTTAAGAGTGAGCCTGTCCTTCACAAGTATTATGAATTCAATTTGCGATTTCGAACCCGACAAAAACTATTTTCTTTATGATTTGGTTTTTAGTTCACTATTTTAAAGGAATTTCAAAAACATTTAAACATCCTATGCTACATATAATATATATTGATTCTTTTTTAGCCATATTAAAATTTATTATCTTACACATTTCACCAACTTTTGTTTTTGAAAGATAATTCCTAGTGTGTTCAAATCACTTTTATTAGCGCAAATAAAGATTTTATAACAATAATTATTCGGAATGATTCCTAACTTATTAACTTTATCTATTGATATGACATTTATTTAACATTTTTTACAAAGATTTGTTGTATCTTTTTTTAAAATTTCAATTTTATTATACATTCATATTTAACTGTTTCTCAATTACATTTCACCATTCTATAAAATAACATTTTCATTTCGTTTTCATAATCGTTTAAAAAATATTTTTAGATTTGTTAAAATAACGTTTTTTAAAAATAAAATTAAAATCGTAATTTTCGTTTAATTTAACAACTTTTAAATTACCTTTCCATTTCGGTGAAAATATACTTTTTAAAAATAAGTTATCTTTCTGAAAAAATTGAAAATTCTATTTTCAGTTGTTTTCATTTAATCCTTATTTTAATGAAAGTTATATTTTCATTCCGTCTTAAAGCAATTATATTTTAATTTAAAATTTATCAATTAATATCATTTTTGATTTGTTTAATATTTACATAAACGTTACAAAATAATTTCCTAGTTTATTTATTAGTTTTCACATTAAATATAACGTTTATATAATATTATAGTTTACTTCATTAATAAATCTATTTATTGGTTTTATGTTAAACATTAAAAATTAATTTTATATAAATTACTTTTTTACGCGATTTTATAAAAATCTTATATTAACATAATCTATAAATCTACTTTTTGAAATGTAATTATTGGATTATCAAATTGATTAGATTTTAAATTCGAAAATTTTATGAACTCAAAAAGAGCTTCTAACACTGCCAAAAAGATTCTAGAAAAAAGACGAAAGATGAAGAAACCCTAAATTAATGGACATGTATTGGAATGTTGTGACGGAAGAAGTCAACTGAAAAGCAAGAAAAATGACGGTGCAGAGCTCATGTAAGATAACAGGAAGGCGAACAAGGAAGTTAGGAGGTTACTGCGGAAGGCCAAAGAGAATTGGGTGGAAGAGCAAGAAAATTGATTGAAAGTAGTTTGGAAATAAACAATTCTAGAGAAGTATTAAATACAATTAAGAATCTGACTGAAATAGGAAGAAGACAAATAAATGTAATTGAAGATCAAGATGGAAACGTACTTACAATAAGTACAGAAATTGCTCAAAAGTAGAAAGAATATTGCAGCGAAATCTACAACTTCAAAGCTGATGTCGACAGGAACGTTATCTCTAAAGATGTGAAAACAAAGGAAGATGACGAAGATCACGAATGCGAAATTTTAAAATCAGAGGTAGAGGCTACCATAAAAGATTTGAAGATGAACAAAAGCCCAGGAATGGAAAACACCAGCGCGGAACTAATTCAGAGTATAGGCAAAAATACAATGACCATTCTCCATGTAATATGCAACAACATTTTAAATAGTAGAGTTTGCCCCTTACAATGGACTGAATCTATCCGCATTCCTATACCTAAGAGATCAAATAGTAAAAAGAGCAGCAACTTTAGAACTTTGTCTTTAGAAAAAAGTTTGTTCAGTCACGCATCAAAGGTCATGTTGAAAGTGTTACTTAGAAAAATCACACCAATATTGGAACAAGTTCTCAGCGAGATGCAGGTAGGTTTCAGAAAGGACCGCATCCCTACGGAGCAGATAACCCATCTAAGACTGATTTCTGAGAAAACCAGAGACCACAAAAGAATAATTTGTCATAACTTTATAGATTCCAAAAAAGCTTTTGACAGGTAATGGTACGAAGCACTATGGCATACTATGAATAAACACAACATAGGAAAACATATTACGAAAATTATTAAGAGCCTTTACGAAGATGCAAAGACAAAAGTGGTGACAAGTGAGCAATTTAACGACTGTTTTAAATCATTAGTAGGCGTAAGACAAGGTTACACTTTTTCACCAACACTCGATAGGATTTTTATGGAAGCAATAAACGACCTAGACGATGTTGGAATAAGCTGCGGAGGAACAAGAATAACCAACCTAAGATTTGCTGACGACATAGACCTAATCGGTAAAGATGAGGCAGATATTCAGGAACATACGAATAGATTACACAAAGCGTCAAAGAAATTGGAAATGGAAATCAGTAGACAAAAAAGACAAAGGAAGCTGAAATTCTACGGATATCAAATAAGAAATCAAGCACTTGCAAAGGTTATGAATGAAGGAAAAGTGGAAGAAGAAAGACAAAGAAGAAGACCAAAGAGGCAATGGACAGACGATTTAAAACAATGGAATGGATTGAGTATGCAAGATCTGAGAAAAGAGGTTACAAATAGAGAGATGTGGCGAAGCCATGTGCAAATTGGGTGCACTCACGGCCCAACTGCTAAGGTCAAAAAGAAGAAAGAAGAAGAACAATTATTTAAGAATAAATTAGTTTAAATTAAAATTGAATTAAAAAATAATATTTTAAGTTAAAATTTTTAATCAAAATTTGAAAATGAAGATAAATGTCGGCGAAATGATTATTAAAAGGAAGTGAAAATTTGTTTGTCATATTAAAAATTATTAATATGTGCTAATAAAAATTCGGATGAATTTTTATTTGAATATCGAAAAAGATATGCAAATAAGATTTTCATCAAATCAAGTATATATTTAAAAGATTTTCATTTTTCCTAATAAAACTTGATAATTTTTAATCTAATTTAAATGTTTAATTAATCTTTAAATTGCATTAGTCGTAAATTCTAGATTAAATAATTGAAATAAATTTTGATGAACGAAAATATGTAAGTTATTCTTCCTGAAAATATTATTTATTTGTATTTATACTGAGATTATTTGAGATTTTAAATTATCAGATAATTAATTATAAGTTGATGTATATATTATCTGCCACAGTTAAAAATTTATAAGAGTTCGTTAAGAGTTTCTTGAAGATACGTTTTTATTTAAATAACATAACGCATTGTAGATGCACTGGTTCTATCTTCAATGTAATCACCATTAGATTTGGTCACTTTTTGCAGTCTTTCTGGGAACTAACAAACTCCGTCAAATAAAGAACTCTTTTGAAAAATCTGACAGATTTGTATTTGATTAATGGAAAAAAATATAAATCCTAATGACAAATAATTAAATGAAACAAATTTATTTCCATATTAATTATTGAATAAAAAAATTAAAAATTAATTTTCAACGCGTGACAGAAGCATTTAAAAAAAGCAAGTTTTTTAGTTATATTAATTTATAATTTATTTTGGAAAAAAATAATAGTGCGATGGTCATAATCAGAAATCATTGAAAAAAGCATTTTAATATCGAATTCTCGTAAGTCATTTGTTGGGAGATTTTTCTTCAATTTTAATATTTTATAATAATGAAATCAACTTCTAAGAATATGAATGATTAATTAAGTTAATGTACTTGTAGTGGGCTCGATCACACTTCTCGTGTGAGGGAAACAAAAAAGGTAAAGAACCCTGCTACAAAATTTATTAAAATGAAAATATTCGTTTGCGATTGAGATTCCTCGTTGTTCTACAGTTTTCGACTTCGACATTTTCGGTAATTCTGTTTATTCAAACAAAAAAACGTTTTTTTATTTGAATTTTATTTTCGTTGATTTAATTATTTTTTTTGATTTAAATTTTTTTCCCAACTAATTTGGAAGTAGTGGGTACACAAAATAATATATAATATTATTATATAATTTTAGTTTATATTTATTTTGTATATAAATATTGTTAAAGTGAATTTACAGATCGTTTTCTCCTAGTCTTGATCAGTAAGCTCACTTTACAGCTAGTAAATTCCAGTTACCTGTTTATTTATGTTCTTATCATTGGGATCCATCTTTCAATTATTAATAATTTGAAAGAATTTAAATCTTTTACTCCATTTGTATCAAATAAATTCTTTAAAAAATTATTTTCTGTTATTCTGATATTCGTTTGAGTAAAAATATCTTCATTTATATTTGTATCAATATTGTACAAACCATTTATTTAAAATAATGATCGATGTTTCACGATGAGCCTTCATTTGAATAGAGAAAGAGGGGAATATTTGTTTTGATAGTCCAAAATGTCGACAGTTTGAATCGAGTTGTCACCTGTGATATTGAATGACAATTGCCAA
>MQRK01116262.1:0-16693 GCA_001938485.1 Girardia tigrina
GAGTTTTAGAAAAAGAAAACGTTAATTGAAAATTTGTTGACATTAAAAACGTCTGAAGTTTTTATATTATTCATATTATATCTATATTATTATTTTTTAAAAATATAATATTTTTATATAGTATTATATTTATAATATATTTTTCTTTTTACAAATATAAATAAATAAAATTTCGATAAACCAATCAAGTAAAATATTATTTTATTTTAAAACGAAGAATATACAGACCGGAAAAAAGACTTGAAATCTGATGAAGATTTCTATTTCTTCCTTTGTATATTTAAATAGCATTATTTATATTTTAACAATGTATACATATATATGTGTGTGTGTTTTGATATTACAAAATTATAAAAAAAACAATTAAATTAATCAATTTAAATAAATTGAATTTCATTTATAGTAAAATATTAATATATTAAAAATAATATTATAAAAATCTTGGATTATATTAATTTTAAACATTAACTTTGAGCCGTCGGTAAGTTTTCCATTTTGGATGTTAATCAATGGGTAATAGTGTCTTAATACCAATGATTCATCTTAAAACCTCCGATAATGTGAATCATAATTCATCTGAAGAATAGAAAATTCGTCTTTTTAATTCGAGATGATCTTCATCATTGTTAAAGTTATAACTTATATTAGAAACATAATTTGTCTCAATCTTGGGACTATTTGTAGTAAATTTTTCGTTAATAGACATTCATCTTCACTTAAATTTAAAAAGCGTTTTGTAAATTCTAATTATATTCGAAGAAAAAATATTTAGTTTAAAAAATATTAATAATAAATCATTTTTCAAATTTGATGTGAACAATTTAAAATTTTAATTAATGTTTTAGATAATAATATAAGAAATCGAGATTTCCAATTTGAAAAAAACACTCAAAAATATCAGTCGACCTTTTGGGTAGGAGAGACCAATAACTCATAGTAGCAAACAATAAAATACACCATGGTTATTTGAATATTCAGAAGTTTACAGTTTACAGGAAATATTATCAATTGATTATCATTGTCAGGGTTATATGATACTAAAAAGACATCTAAATAACTCAGAATTACAACAAAATGAAATGATCATTTGATTATGCAAACAGCAACCCAACATCCAACATACTCAAACCTAAAAATTTAAGATTAGAGACAAAAAAATCTGTTATTAGAATTTTGGTTCGTGTAATGAAAAAGCATAATGACCTACAATTTGTATATATATATATATATATATATATATATATATATATATATATGTATAGCTTGTCATCAGTATTTTTAAAAGATTAATGAATGTTTCATTGTACAGTCAGTACGAAACACCTTTTTATAGAGTTTATTTAAAGCGATATTTTTATCTTTCAATATATAACACATGCACAGAATCTTAGTGAAAAGTTACTTGTTAATCCATACAAATTGTGAGGTCAGTAGGCAACGTGTTAACAACATATAACATGAATATATTATATATATACTCAATATTATATATATATATATATAATATTGAGTCTTGTGAACGCTAATTTGATACTTTTGAAAAATAATTTTGTTACAACTTTTTTAAAGAAATTGATTATTGAACATTTTTCGGAATTTCGTATTCCACTATAAGCAATTTAATATTTGTAAGTTTTAATGATAGTTTTATAAAATTTAGTTTTCAGGAAATAAATTTCGGATTTATGTTAATTATTTCAGATATTATTTGACAATAATGCCAAAATTTTTAAAGTTTAATTAAAGATTTTAAACGATGTCCCTTCGTACATATTGATTATTAATTAATGGGTTGTAGTTTCTGATTCACAGAACTGTCTTTCATAAGGTTAATCAAAGACCTTCTGTAAAACAAAAACATCATCCTTTGTACAGAAGATATGCTATTTTTACAATGTAACTAATGATCAAGAACCTTACTCGATCGACTCATTTGAGAGTGTTCACTAATCTGAGGTTTTTGAGATGAAGATTTGTTTCTCCATTGTGGGCCTCCAATCTCTTTCGAATGGTATTGAGCCACTAGGCTCTTTAGAGGGTCCACCCAAACTAAAGAGTGCTAGCTACCCCCCGATAGGCCTCCTACGGGGACGGAGTGCTTCCGTCTCCGAAATTTCTTAGGCTTCCCTGGTTCAAACGACCAATCATGAATTGTGGTACCATGATTGAGCATCCCTTTGGCTGTATTGGTGGACTTGGTACAGCCGCGAAAGGGACATTTGAACTTTACCCTCGCATTTTGATCTGCGATCCTAAAAGACAAATGTGTATCTTCGGGATAAGTCGTTTGCTCCACCACCATTGAAATAGTCGGGGTGACTGTTGCTGGCTGAAAATTGGTCGTTTGGATAAGTGTGGGTTCTTTGTCTCTGTCTGGATTGTCGCTTCTTCTGTTGAATTGCACTGATGATTCTGTCGGATGTTCATTGATATTCTCCCTCGCTTCTATTTGATGATCTTTACGGAGATGCCTAGTGAGCCATCCTTTCGTTTTGTAACATTTGCTGTATTTGGTACATTTAAACGGTTTTTCATCTTCTGGGAGCTGAAGCTGGATGCTTACTGTAGATTCCGTGTGATCTCGTTTGAGATGTCTATTTAGCTCCTTTTGTTCGGCAAACTCCTTAAAGCAATCTTCTATCGTACATTGAAGGAGTTTATCTCTCTCATTGAGTAATTTCGGCAGATCGGCTCTTGTTCTGTTCTGCTTCCCTTCTCTTATTAAGGAGTTGATGTATTGCCCTCTTTCTATTGTGGGGTCTCTGTGGACAATGTGGTGTATGAAGTCTTCATAGTTTGCACTATCCCCAAAGAGCCACTATATATCCACTCTGAGGCATTCGGAGAGAGCTTGCTTCTTTCTCTCACTGATCTTCTTTCCCATTGACATTGTTGCTTTCCACACACACACCTCATAATGTTTGGTGTATCAGAGGTGTCCAACCTGCTTTGATAGTCAAGTCTTCTGCTTGCAATGATATCCATGGGAAGCGGGAGTCAAATGTCGATAGTGTCCATCTGTATCCTCTCAGTCTTCTGCACTTTCATGATTGTGCGAGTACACAAATTATGAAAGGCAGCCAGCATTTTGATTGTTTTGTTACCTGTTCGCCAAATCTCACAACTGTAGTATATTACAGGAAGTATGCAAGAGCTCACAATCTTCTTCTTGTTCCGTAAAGAGAGTTTGGAGCTCCTCAGAACCGGTTTGAGGTCCCTGATCTTCCTGGTACCCTTTTGAATTCTTTCTCTTATCTCATCTTCAGCGGTGCCATTTGAAGAGATTGTGGAACCCAAATAGACGAATATGGATACCCACTCAATACCAGTCTCAAGCTGGTGTTCGGCGGTGAGAACTTTAGTATCTCTGTTTAGGTTCATAACTTTGGTCTTATTGATATTGATCTTTAGTCCTAAATCTACAAATGAGTCATTCAGTAGATTTAGGTTTCTGATAAGATTGTTCCAGTCGGTGTTTATCAGACAGAGATCGTCCGCGTAAGCCAGTCTGTTGATCTCGAGGCAACTTCCATCTTCAGTAGTCAGCTTTGCTCCTCCTAAGAGACCATTCAATATCGCTCGTTTCAGGACTGTATCGAAGACGATATTGAATAGGAGCGGACCTAAAACACAACCTTGTCTAATTCCTTTGTACATATTGAAGGTTTTATCCCCTATTGAACCTTTAAATCCCTCATGAAAGGCTTTGATAACTTCAAGCATTCTCCCCCTTATCCCTAGTTTCTTTAAACAGCTCCAGAGAGACTCCCGGGGGACGCTGTCGAATGATTTCTCCAGATCTATAAAGATTACAAAAATGTAGATATTTTTGTATCTTGCTTCTTCCTGTAGCTTTCTCAAGATGCTGCTAACTTGTTGCGTTCCTCCGCCTGTCCGAAATCCAAATTGCCATTCGTCCAGTGAGGCTTCAATTATTGGAGTAATACGATTAGCAATAAATCTCACAAAGACTTTACCGCCTACGTCTAGTAGGAAAATACCTCTGTAGTTATTCGGGTCTTTACGAGATCCTTTCCCTTTGAAGAGAATGACCACTCTGGTTTATCTCCAACTTGGTGGGAGCTCTTCCACACCGTTCCATATATACATAAAGCATATTTCCAGTATGGAGATAATATTCGTACCTCCCCATTTATATACTTCAGGAATAAGTCCATCTGAGCCTGTTGCTGTACCGCTTTATGAAATTTTTATGTGTTATTCATTTCTACAAAAAACAAGCATCAATATCACGAGTTCATCCAGATAAGCTTGAAAGCCTCAATATTATAGACAAATTCTTTTATAAAAAATGGTTTGTAATATTACAAACACAAAAAAGGTATTTATAAATAAAACATGGATAAAATTATTTGCATACTGGATTAAATTAAGTGAAAACCCCTAATATAGTAGTCGGTATTTTTAGGGACACTTTTTAGAAAATCGTTCCTATTAAAAAAGTCATGTCCCTAATATTTTTATAATTAACAGTTAAAATCCAATCAAATTCACAAAAATATATATTTTGTTAAAACTTAATAATAAACATCTGTTTTTTAGCACACAGTTGTTTTTTACTAATATATTGTTAAAAATACACTCTGAAGTATACTGAAACGTCGTAATAACGAAGCACTTGCAATCATAAAAGAGATTAAAGGTTTTGAAAACGAATATATAGACGAAGATGAAGTTCAAGATGTTTGAATGGAAACAGTAGAAAAAAAATTGACACACTTTCCAATAATAAGCATTAAAAACACCTTCAATGTCCTTGATAGAATGAATAATAAATTTATTATAATATATGTATCAGATCGGGATGATTTTTTATATTTATAAAATTTTATTGGTTAATTCTTTTTTCTTAGTTTAATATTAGGCCACTGTGAGATATTTAAAATAGAATTATTTTAAAATCTCGATTTTTAATAATAAAAAAATATCTTGAACTAAAATAATCCGTAAATAAATAATACATAAAATCAATATCAATATTTACAACATATTAATATTTATATACTAAAATCGTTACGTCGAAAATTAAGAAAATTAATCAACGGGTTCTAAAAAATATATGAACAACAAAAAAATATGTTTGCTTAAATATTCGAATTTTGTGAAGTGATTTTTTTAAATAAAGTTTGGAACCGTTTTTATCGAATTAATCTTATTTAAAGCGGAGTTATTTTATTGATGTCAGACGATAATGAACTGGCCGGGATCGGCGCTCACAGCCACCAACTTATGATTATGACACTTTGCATAACATTTTCATGATAATAATTTTAACCTATTATTTTTATATAGAAAAAATATCTGTTATGTTACGTCTAGAGGGGGTTCAAGGTTTTGTTACCTTATGTTACAGGGAAGGAGGGGGTTTCTAAAAATTCATTTTTTTGCTTTCCGTATTATACACACACGCTCTTTAGTTTAAAAAATTATCATATAAAAAAATCAAAATAAATCTTATATTAAATATCAAAATAAAAAATTCTTAGAGAGATTACGTGAAGTCTCTCCAATGTATGTGGTGTTACACCCATTCCATGTATATTGGTAAATGAGATCTGAACACAATCCTAATGGCGTTGGAGATTTATTGCCAAACATACTTTAAATTTTTTTGGGAACGGGTACTTTTAAACTTATTGCATTATCTAACGCTTTCAAGATAGAATTTTTAAATATACAAAACCCCTCTGAATATGGTACAGTTAACACATAACCAATTTCCTAACTTTTATCATTAGTGTTGCAAGATTGCTCTTGAACAGTCCAGGAATGATCCAGGAACACAGTCATAATGAAGGTGGAAGTAACATTGCAGGACATAGGAGACATTGTAAAGAAGATATAAATTCACAACACTTTAAAATTCTGTGCACTCAATTTAAAAATTATTCGGAGAGAGTGACATGTGAAGAGTTATATATAAGATCTTTGGATCCTAAAATTAACGTTCAAACTGCATTCTCTACAACTTTTTTGGGAGTTTTTAAATGATGTACTGATGACGTATTGATTACATAATCAATAACTATATAAGTAAATTTTGTTTGAAAAATCAAACTTCAAATAATAAAATTAATAATATTAAATTAATTAACGTTTGAATTTAATAATTACATTACATTGTGTTGGATAATTACATTAGAATAATTATAATTTAACTGTGTAAAAAGTGAGAAGAGAAGCAATCCTAAAATACTTATGTTAACACTCCTTAAAGTTAATGAAGTGACTGTTTGAGAAGTAATAAAAATCCTACCGGAAGTAGTTGTATCCGAAAAGCCACTTGTTATGAAATATTTTCTATATAAATTGTTTGCGAAATTTCTTTTAATTGTGATAATTGTAAATATAATTTTCAGAGAACATAATTAATTATGGAGAATAGTCTAATAAAGAAATATTTTAATTAAATTTTTAACAAAAGAACAATGAAGAAAAATAACATATTTTCTTATGTATTTGATATGAGGAAAATATTTTATTTTTAAAGAAAATGAAAACAATAAACTTCCGCATTAGCCAAAATTAACCGGTTTTGACTGTCTCGCATTCAAGTCAGTTATCAGTATAAATAACATTGTAAATATAAATAATATTTAAATATAATCTTATTTTACTTTGATTCAAATGCATTCTTGTATTAAAAAAATAAAATTTATTTTTCAATGTGTTTAGGGTCTGATTAGCAATTATTAACAATCCAAACTTTCCTAATGGAAATTAAAATACTTTTAAAGATTATCAAATATAACAATTAAAATTATGCAACATTTTTAGTCGTCAAATATCTTAATCAATGTACTTGAGGTAATAAATAATCCGTGTTTTGAGAGGACGATTTGTCATTCCAATGTGGCCTGCCCCAACTATTGACTCGAAGGGTTTTGAACCATAGGCTTTGTATAGGTAACACCATTATTCAAATACAGATTAAGCTATAATCATTCTACACGGCAAAACAGAGCTCTAGTACGTTTTGTTTGCCCTTTCATTTTCATGTATGCTAGCCAGAAAGCACTCATTTCATCCGATATTTCTTCCGATCTTTCATCAGATAAATCTTCATCTATCAACTCTTTATTTTGGGATTTTATTTGATTCAAGTGGGCGGTGTTCACGTGCACTCGTCTTATGAGTTCATTTAATTCTCTCTAATCTGAGTATTCTTTATATTTCCATTAGACAGTGCTAGAAATCATAGCTTCACGTGGTTACAGCGTTGCAGGATAAGTAACACCGTTTTCTTGAATTTTTATCGCATGAAATTTCCTAGCAAATGTTTAGTGGTTCTGTCATTTGAACATTAGATATCCTTTCGCTTATCAATTGCTGTTTACAGTCATTGATTTTCTTTCTGTACGATTTGAGCTGTGCTACTAATGTAAATTTTCCGCACCTATCTCCTGAATATACTTTTTGTTAACATTGATCTTCATTTAATCATTTTGATAGAAAAAATCCTCTTAGAGATTCTGTCCAATAATGTTTTTCAAAGTGCTATTCTTGCACAATTATTAGAAAAACTATTTTATGACAGATCAATTTAAAATCTTTTTTGAGGTTCTTACATAAACAAGTCTTTTCTCCATTTGAGAATCTTAGCTATCATGCATCCACTGCGGCGCTCTTTCATTTCTGATCTGTCATAAATCGGTAGCGAACTTTCATTTAAAACTTTACATTAGCAACACCAGTCATATTAACCCAATCAATGAGAGGTATGGCTTGAAAGACTCTGTAAAAATGTTTCTCCAATTCTTTGTTCCATATCGTTTATACTGATGATAGTATGATATGTATCTTAAATTCTTGTGATACAAGAATCTTCCTATAACTCTGTCCATATCTTTAGTTAAATTTTAAACTTCATCGCTAATAAGTGTTTCGAGCTTTCTTTTCCATTGGCTGATTTTCTGGTAAGTAATGTTCATGCTTCTTTCTTTGTTCGATTTTGCAGTTGACCAATATCAACCCTTTGACCTTCCTGCAATAGTTTGGTCAGCACGACACCTACCAATAAATGATATTATCTTTGTTTTGGTTATCTTCCATTCTGATCTAGTTTGTTCAGTTTTACATGACTTTGTTTCCCCATCTTTCGTTTGTCTCGTATTATCAGTTTCCTTTTTATAAATTTTACAATTTTCATGGTTTGCGGTCTCCGTCAATTTTGATTTTTGATTTTCAATATCATGCAGTAATGATTCAATTCCCAATTATATTAGCATTTGCTTGGGAAATCTTTTCCTTTTTCGACGAAAAATTTTACAACGAAACAAAAGTCCAATCAGTTACGTTTTTTCATTGCTGAGTGGGTTAAACTCGAACTTTTATTTACTGAGTGTTTAAAAAACGTGTTTCATATCTAAAATCCACATTTTTTTAGAAGCAAAATGAATTTGTCTCCTTTGTTAGAGGTATGCTTGTCAAAGATAAATTTTCTAGCACAAGGTATAGCCTGGCTTTCCCCAAAATGAATTTTTCAGATAAAGTCGCCCAAAACTAATAAATCATATTTAAGAGTTGTACCTAGTGGATTAAGATTCATCATTTTAACCATTTTCAGTAGGAGCGTATACACATACTAATATTAGGTTTACTGTTTGAACCTTCGCTTTAAATATTCAATACCTCTCTATAAGAGTTTAGTAATTAATTCTACTTCTCTTTCTTCCCATTGGTGACTCAAAGGTTAATGAGATCCATATTTAAACCTCTTATTCACCGCACCTCCTTTATACGTCATCATTATTATTGCTTCAGTTGCATTTAGTTTATTCAAAAGATCTATGATACTCAGTCCTTAATGATAATTTATACCCTCAGTATTCCATGTACAGATCATCAAATCCAAATTTCGCTTAGAAGAACACAATGCTGGTCCCCTTCTAGCCATAGATTTTATTGTTTTACAAGCGATCTTAATGTACTCTGTTCTGATTTCATTTTGGTTGCGGTATAAATAAAGGTGCCTTACATTGAATTGCGAGTCCCTACTGGTGCTATCTCTTTCAGTGTCGGTTTCTCTGTCATACACAAATTATGCAGGATCACCGCTTATAACCTGAAAATGATACGAAAATTAAAATTAATAATTAAGGTACTTATTTGATTTCACTTTGAATGTTATTGAAACTGCCAGGATATTAATTTTATTTTTATATTTTTTTTAATTTTGCCACGCAGCACCTCAATTTTCTGATAAGTCACACGATAGTGAATTTAAAGCTAACATGTGAATAGTGATATACAGTCTCCCCTCATTAAACCGCCACACTTGGTTCCAGAAAAAAATGGCGGTTTAACGAAACCTCTTTGAACCACCATTATTTTGGCGGATTATCGAGGTTTTAATGAATTATATAGTTATCTAATACCATTATATTTCTTTATTTCTGATGTTTTATAAAATCTATTATTGGGAGTGATTTGGTCTTGAACCAACTTTTAAATTATTTCTTCAATTTTATCCCAAAATGTTGTGTTATTTTAGTGTTTATTCTCATCATCAACAGTATAAAACCACATATACCAGAAAACTTGTATTTGTTTTAAATCAATACAGTTTATTTTGATTTAAAATAGTTTCTGATAAAAGGTTGGTATAAATTGCTGTGTCAAACGATTAATAACTGCTAAGAACTTTAAAGCCACAGAAACTTCTTCATCCGTCATGGATTGACTTTCTAGATAAGTCAAAATTATACCTATGGATCATTTCACATCTCCAGCAGTTGGAACAAGCGTTGGACTTTCGTCGTCTGAATCTTCATCAGCGTGAATGTCGTCAGCATCACATTCTAAAAGAGAAATTACAAAATTTCTAAAAATATACCAAAAAATCTACATCTTACAGTATATATAAATAAATATATATAAATTTATTTAGTAAAAAAACCAGCTTATTTATTTGTTAATTCAACCCACTTGATTGCGTTTTTTTCTTTGTTAAAAAAATTAAATATATTATTAAATTAAAAAGTATCACTATTATTTATTAAATATTATTTATTATTAATCCACACAATTAAATAGATAGTTTTTGCGCAACACTGAGAAAATCTTATTTATTTTAATTATAAATATAAAAATGTTAAAAAAAACTAAATAGAAAATTATTAAATTTAAACAAAAAAATTACAAACCTATTTAAAATTGTAAGTAAAAAAAAATTTAAATTATTAAAACAAATCTAATTAAAATAAAATTGGCTAAAAATTAATTTAAAGAATAAAAAATAATAATTTTAGTTTTAGTGTAAATATTGTATTTGGAAAAAGTTTTCAATTCTTAATTTTAATACCGGTTTTCAAACTTCGTAATACCGGTATTGCAAACCCTATTCTATACATTCTATGCACATGTCAATTTGAGACAAAATTGCACTCACATTGGTGGTTTAACGAGGGATCCATATATTTTTGTTCCTATTTTGTATTTGTGGTTGGCGGACTTCGAGGAAATGGCGATTTAAAGAGGTTTTCAATTGTATTTAAAACTGTTCCAGAAATTTCTTGGCGGTTAGGGAGGGTGGCAGTTTAACGAGGGGAGACTGTATAACAAATTGTAAAAACTTGATTTATTTTAGAAATATGTTGGATAGAATCACATGCATAGCACCTAGACGGAGAATGATGAGATGCATGTCATAAAACTATAAATAATTATAGAACGTCGTATACATATCATTGTTTTAATTGATGTATATTCAATTTTAATATATATTAAATTTATTTTAATACATTTGCCAAAACATTTACTTTAATAATTCGACATAAATATTCTATAAAATTAAAGCTGAAGTAATCAAAACAGATTTATTGAGAAAATTGGATCATTATCAGTTCTTTTGAAATTAATTTACTAGCAAAAATAATTGTAAAAAACTAGATAAAAGGATTAATTATCTTTTGGCTCAATAATAGACGGAAATTATGTTAAAAGTAATTTTCTTCTTACAAATTTAATACGCACATGGATTTAAAGATAATGACATTCACAAACACAACGAAATAAAAAGACAAATAACTATTTAATATTAAATTGAAAAATATATTTTTTAAAAAATATATTTTTCCTTTTATAATAATTATTATTATACTTTTTAATATTCTTATTATTAAGAGTCTTCTTTGAAAGTTTATGCAGAACAAAGTGATTTGTAATTAACATGACTTTTAAATTCTTAGATTTTTCAAGTAATTGGCAAATTTCTCAAAATTAAAACAATTGTATATTTTATTAACATGTTAAATAACAGTTGATAATAAATACTTTAGAATTTGAAAATAATAATAATAATAATAATAATAATAATAATAATAATAATAATAATAATGTAGTGACCCAGTCAATTATTATATATAAATTATATATAGTAAGTTATATATAAAATTATATATATAAAAACAATCGATAAAAAAAATCATTAATATTACTGTTTACAATTATACTATATTGCCTGCGGGGCGTTTTCTTTTAAAATCGGTTCGTAAAGGAGTTTTCTACAAACCAATTTATCAATATTCCTCCTGAAAGTGCTCCTCTTTATGTGATCTATTTTCTCAAAATCTTAGTTGTGCAACCGAATGATTCTCTGACGTTTCCATCGATATTGTTACAACAGAAGATCGTTCCTTGAAACCTTTGAACAACAAACACAAATCGAAATCGAGATTTATCTGTGCCGTTCTCTCTNTCGTATGTGATTTCTTTTGTTATATATGTTTATTTATATTGTATAAAAATAAAAGTTTTATGCATATTTATCTTTATTTATTACGTTAAAGGAGTTCACTGAAACATGTTTTCAGTTAGCTCTTTTACAAATAATAATAATAATAATAATAATAATAATAATAATAATAATAATAATAAGGAATGTAAAACATTATGACAATTTATTATTATAAATTAATCAAATAATCAATTATATTCAATTATAATAAATATAAAAACACAATAAATAATGAGATTAAATAACTAAAAATAAATTGAAATATTTTTTTTAAATATTATTTTTAACTTTTAAGGTTTTCATGAGATTAAGGTTTTGATTAGTTTTAAGGTTTTGATATAATCTCATGAAAACCATAAAAGTTAAAAATAATATTTAAAAAAATATTTCAATTTATTTTTAGTTATTTAATTTCATTATTTATTGTGTTTTTATATTTATTATTATATTAATATTCAAAATTTTAAAATGATAAATTATATAATTTAAAAAGACTTTAAAATAGTAGACCAAAATATTTTCATGTGACTTGTTTTAATTTTCACTATTTTGGAATACTTTATTTTTAATACAATTTAAAATTTATTAAATAATTAATCTTCAAAAAGAAATATTTTTAGATATTTTATTGAATCTGAAAAAAATAATAAATATTTTTTATTGATAAAATATTTTTTTCAAATATAATTTACTCCTTTAAAAATATGTTTGGCTCATTTTTATTGGTATTTACAATGAATTTGTTATGGAAATTGTATCAAAGTAAAAATTGCTAATTATTAAAAATTTTTGAATGATGGATTATCAGTGTATTATATTTATCTTAAGAATAAAATGAATTTTAATTTATAAGTAATGTTTATATTTTTACAAAGGTTTAGTAACAGTTAAATATCATTAATATTAATAGGGAAATAACAAAAATTATTGTTTGTACTGTACACTTTCCTATACATATACTTTGCAGCATTAAGTTTTATTCATTTTTGGTTTACAAACATTTTATTTTGAAGGCATATTTTCG
Source organism: Girardia tigrina (assembly GCA_001938485.1). Classification (NCBI taxonomy): domain Eukaryota; kingdom Metazoa; phylum Platyhelminthes; order Tricladida; family Dugesiidae; genus Girardia; species Girardia tigrina. Next base: position 12,783 of record MQRK01116262.1, read on the forward strand.
TGATCTCATGTCTCATATATTGATCCATGTTTACCCCCGACTAAATTTCGACTATAACTATTATATTTATATCTTGTTTTACAAATTTAAATATATTTAATGGTTGAATAAAGTAAACATTTTTAATTTTAAGAATGGTAGCACATAATACTTCTACGTATTAAAAATTGTCTTTTTACATATTGCCCGCCACAAATACTTTATACGATTGACTTCTGTTGTGGCATTTTTAAGAGTGATTTTCCAGATCAAACATTCCAACTTCCATATCAAATTCATGTTCAAAAGACGAAATTTTTAAATTTATTTTGTATTTCTATTTTTTATAGACATATAATTAGAATTTAATTCTTGAGCAAATTTTATTTTGAAGGTGAAACGAAAAAAAATATTAATAAATAAGATATGGTAAGTTACATTTTATTACAACAATAACAAATTTACAATATTTAAAGAATATTTAAAACTTTCCTTATTTAACTCGAAATTACGATTTTTATTGTTTATTAAATGCTTTAAAATACAAAAAAGATGTATAATTTATTATTTTATTAACAAAATTCTTACAGACTCAAAAAGTATCTCCTTTCTCAATTTCGTGCCAAACTTAATAAAAAACTTTTTATTAGTCTTATAAAAAATTTCATTTAAATGTTTAACTAATTTTTTCTTACACAATTTTCCTAATTTCTCTATCTTTTCTAAATAAAAAAACAATCATAATAAATTATTTGTGCTCTTTGAATTAAATATCAATAATTACGTTATAAAAAATGCAATAATATTATGGTTTAAACCAATAAACATAAAGATAACTGAAATTATTATTATTAGCAAAAACGCGATTTATAAGATTTATTTTTGACATGTTTCGCCTTCACAGAGATTTTCAGGTCTTCTCTTTGAGGTTTGTAGAGCGATCTTCTTTTATACTTGCTTGGTTGTTATGCAAGTGGTATTATGTAACTCATGGATTAATTTATTGCTGCCAATTAAAATATATTGATGTGATTGGATGTTTCACTCTGCACATTCAAGCATAGTATTAAATGCTTCATCACAGAAGCACTTCTAATAAAGCCTTTCATACCATGCTTGAATGTGCAGAGTGAAACATCCAATCACATCAATATATTTTAATTGGCAGCAATAAATTAATCCGTGAGTTACATAATACCACTGGCATAACAACCAAGCAATATCGAGTCGACAACACTGTTGAAAATACTAATGCAGAAGAAAGATTAAGTAGTTAAATGAGCTGATTTTCCTTCCACCATTTTCAACATTTTTAAATCCATTAAAATAATGTATCTTAATGTTTTGTATCTTAAATAATGTATTTAATTATTAAATAAATAATAATTAGTGTATTTTGAATGAATTAAAAAGAGATTTTGTTAAGAATTAACAATGGTTATTATTTAACTAGGAAAAGACCAGTGATAAATGACGGACGAGCTATATTTTGGTCTTTGAAAGTTTCTATTTTAATTTTTAAATCGTTATTATAATTGTGAGGAATATTTTAAATTTGGTACGTTAAAATTTGTGTTAGGGGCTCTTTTTGGTGAACTGTAAATTTTTGATATTTTTAAATTAAAAATCATAATTTTATTTGAGATAAATTAAAAATAATGTTCTACTAATTAAAATGAAATAACTTTTTATAAAAAAAATTAAGTTTATAGATAATATTTTTACTAATTGAATTTAAATAACTTTTTATAAAAATTATAGTTCACAGATAGTATTTTACTAATGAAAATGAAATAAGTTTTTATAAAAAATTATAGATAATTTTTACTAATTAAATTGGAACAACTTTTTATAAAAATTAGGTTTTAAAAAATCACAATTACAATAATAGCTACGGAGTAAAAGAATATTGTAAAGAAGATTTTGATATATCTTGTAACACTATTTAAAATAAAAATCATAATGTTTATTGAATTTATAATTGAATAATTTAAAATAAAAGAAAAAAATATTTAGGAATTGACTTTTTACAGGACATGTCCATTAAAATATTTTTAAAGATCTAAATTTATATTTCAATTAATAAATAATGTAAAAATTAATAAAACAAAAACAAAATATGATTTATGCAAAACTGAATAAAATAACACACACACACACATATATATATATATATATATATATGTACATCGATATTATTATTTATATTTAGAATTTTAAAATCTAGTTTATGTAACTGAAATATTGTTCCTAATAAATTTGTTTGAATAATGAAAATTGTAATAGAAATAAAGTTTGCGAATAATGACTTTGGATTTTAATCACGAACCCAATAATTTGTATATTGAATTTTTTATGTTTAGAAATGTCTTTCTCCCACCCAGATGGAAAATTGGTATTTTGGATGTTATTAATTATTTGAGTATAATTTGCATTTTAAATTTCAACATAAGATATTAAAAAACTTTTAAAATATTAAATTGTTTCAAATTTTAATATCAATAATTTAAGTAAAGTAAATAACTTTTAACTTGTTTTTAATTTTAAGTAAATAAATGTTTTTTTTAAATAAATCATTTTTAAAATTATATTAATTTTTAGATAAAATTATTACCGAAATTATGAAAGTAAAATTTCTAAAAATAAATCTGAAATGATTTAAAATGACAATTTGGTCGAATAATTGTTTATTAACAAACATTTATCAATTTAGAAAGATGTCTAATTCTGAAAGCTTGGCTGAGAGTTGTGCAAAAGGCAATTTAAATTGTAATGAAAATAAATGTTTGAAAACCCATATTGGTGTTCTTAATATAGCGACAAAACCATACCAACATGCCAAATTTTAAATATTCCTCACATCCCCCTCGATTTAAATTACTTTAGCCATTCAACATTTCTGATCAATATTCTGCCATCATCTAATTGTATCTCGTAACTTCTTTCATGTCGTCAGTTCTTTATTGTGGCTAGGCACATATATCGATTGTCATCTTTCGTTACGTTTTCTTTCTTTATAAGCCCTTATCTCGAAATCTGAATATTCGTTTCGTCCTTGTCGTGTTTTTATTCATTTTCTTCTCGATATGTCTTTTTGTCCAGGTGTTTTTTCACCAATTTCTTAGTTTCCTACTAAGAATAATTTCTGCTGGAGATATCCCTGTGGTTGCCTGAATTTTGCTATTGAGCATAAACTCTATTTCTGGCAGGATGTCTGTCCAATCTTTATGGACCTCGTTTTTCATCCGTATATTCATGGCATCTCTAATTGTTCTGAATTGTCTTTCCAAAATTTCATTAGTATTATGGCGGTAAGGACTGGAATATACTTCTATCTCTGCTTTAAATTTATTCGTTGTTTCTCTCTGTTTTCACTGTTTTTCCTCTATCGACATGGATTTCTTTTGGTAGTCCATATTTCAAAATCCACTTGACAGAAACTGCACTGACAGGGCTGCCTCGATTCTGGAAATCCAAACTGACCATGTCTTCACGTGGATTTGCTCTGGTTTCTCCGTCATTTCGCATTAAGACCATAGCGTAACCGATTATCCAACCAAAAAAACTAACTAAAATTTTAGACCAATATATTATATGATTATTTAATTACAAGTGAAGATAGAAAAATTCAGAAATAACACTAATTAGAATGATGACAAATGGTGAAAGAATTTCCGAGAGTTGTGATGACTCAAAATGACATATTAATAAATGTGTGTACAGTAATTGTGTTTGTGCTCTTAAGAACTTGTACTTCCTTTTTTTATCATTAAAAACTTATAAAAAGTTAATTTTTTTTATGTTACTCAATGACTTGTAGCAATTACGAAATGACTTTTCATTACGACTACATTTTATAAATTTTAAAGAAACTAATAACTATATACAATATAAAAAATCTATTTGGAAATTCAGATATTTAATTAATTATT